>MAPW01000036.1:0-257219 GCA_001689995.1 Tilletia indica | reverse complement strand
ATCGATATCTCGCCGGACGCCTGCCGATTCGAACGAGCCTCGTCTGGAGGAGAATGCAGACGGAGCTGCGCTGAATGGCTCACCCGAGGGCGCATTGGGAGCGTTTCGCTGGACTGCTGATGTGGAGCCGGGGTCGAACCTGCCCTGTAGGACGTCGACGTTGAGCGGGGACATGAACATGTTTTGGTGGTTGTTGGAAGGAATATTCATCGCTGCGATAGGCGATTCGTGATCAGACACTTGGTTTGAAGGAGGGCTGTGGGAGAGGCGCAAAGAGAAATCACATCTGTCAAACCCAGCATGCGTCGCCCATGCCCTCAAAGAAACGGACTCACTCAAAGCTGGTATCGGATATCATCTGATCGAAGATTTCATCTTCGAGCGTCGACTTCAATCCTTGGGCGCTATCGGCAATGGCCGTGTGACTGCTGCCGCTGCTGCTGTTCGTCTGCGCTGCGGACCACGATCTCGGGGCGGTAGGGCTGCTGCTGATACTGCTGTTGTTGCTGGGACCGCCGTTGATTGTGTTGTGATTAGCTGCGCGGCTGTTAACACGAGAGCCCCAAATCTGCTGTTGTTGCTGAGGCGGGGTTGAGAATGCTGGTCGTGGCTGAAGAGGAGAGTGCCCATCACTGCAGTTGCGAGCATGATGAGAGAGAACAGGCGATCAGTTGTCGAGGAGAGACAGGGAGAGCAGGAGGAGGAGCAATATTGACGGAGGCTCACCCTGAGGTATAAGCTACCTGCGCCTGTCGGAGGGGCAGCGCTCTTTCGTTTCTTGCTTATGTACTGTATAGAG
This sequence comes from Tilletia indica, assembly GCA_001689995.1. NCBI lineage: Eukaryota > Fungi > Basidiomycota > Exobasidiomycetes > Tilletiales > Tilletiaceae > Tilletia > Tilletia indica. The sequence goes on along the minus strand of MAPW01000036.1, from coordinate 256,420 downwards.
CGCAGAGCAACTGAGTGCGAGGTCGATGTCTACGGGTGAGATGGGGTCGTCGAGAGTCGTCGGTCGCATCAACAACGAGGTCTGCGGCGAGCGTCACTTCAAGGTTCGGGAGGAGGACCGGCCCCCCAAAAAGTTGTGGGGCAATCCCGTACAAACAAGGAAACTGCGTATGAACGGTACAAGAACGGGCAGGTCTCAGAAAGTGCTGGGGCAAACTCTCTTTGTTGCCAAGTCACAGAGACAGGCTTTTGTACGACAGCCGGGAAGGCGAGCGCGCGTACTTGGGCAAGCATGATGAGGACAGCGACTGGCTAGGGAAGAATGCGATGGATGTCTGGTGGTACAATTGCAGAGACGAGGGCTGAAAACGAGAATGACCGGGCGATCGATGATCGACGATAACGAGGGGCTGAATGGGTGTATGCTACCGCTGCAGCAACGCAGTGACAGCGCGGTCGAAAGCCTCAACTCGGATCGGCATCTCCGCAGTGTAGAACGGCTCTTCATGACCACTCCGCGTACGACTCGTACACCTTCTGTAGCATCGCGCCCGCATTTTGCTGCGCCGGCGACGATATCAGAACAAACTTGACACCTACACAGAGCAGGAAATATCAGAAGCGTGAGCAGATCGTGCCCTGAGCAGTTCAAGCTGGAAGATGGGAAAGCTCACCAGTTCCCGTCAGCAGCACTGTCATCCGGAAGTTGTCCGCCTCCAGACTCTCCAGCCCCGTCGAGCGCTGTTCGGAACCGGATTCAGCTGCTTCGTGATGAGGTGTATGCTATGCAGCGTACCGGCCAAGATCAGGTACTCGTTCGACGACAGCGGTTGCGCACCCGAACTGGCATCTGGCTTCCAGTGCTCCGCATAGTAGATCAGGCCTCCGGCCTTGTTGATGATCCAGAGCATGGCGTGCTGTGTGTCCGTGCGGCGAGATCCCGAGCCTGCGTCGGCTCAACTGGAAACGCTCTCGAGACGACTGGCACCAACGTGGTTCGCTGCGGTTGTCTTCCTGTCTGCGGCCGCGCTTCGTCTGGCCTAGCAACGGATGGACCTCTGAGCTTCTTGTGCCTGTGTGTTTGCGATCTGCTCGGTTGGCGATGCTGGTCGGTTGGCAGCTGGGGTCGTGCGGGTGGGAGCGTTGGTGGTCTGACCCAGTCTCAACGTGACGAAATTAGCGTCTCACTGAAGCTAGGGTCTCACCACCCACCCCACTGACTGAACTTGACCAGTCTGGAGAACCACCAATCCTCGTCGCCCAGCTGATGAGCGATGAGTAGCGAGGTGAACTTGAAGCTGGAGCAGAGCGGGAAGTACTATTGATGCAGTGGGAGTACTCGGCGAAAGTAGAAGTCAGGAAGAGATGATCTGAGCGAGTCGCGTTGCGTATAAAGAGATCATTTCCATCTGCTAACCTCTCTTTCCCCTCTTCTTACTCACCACTTTCTCTGTCCCCTCCTCGCCTTCTGCTCTTCTTCTCCACAGAGTCCTTCGTCTTCTCCTCGCCTTTCTTCTCCCTCCTTCCCTTGCGGACAGGCTTCCCTTTTCTTCTCTTCTCTACAGACCAGCTCTGACCTTCACATAAATTCAAGGACTTATCCGCTCAGTGCTTTGACAGTGCTCTCCTCGAGGAACAACCCCTAGCCAGCAACATCTTCTTCAAGCCCAGGCGGCCCATCTGCTTATTCACCTCCTCAACACCTTCCGTCCTCGAGCTACCCTCCAAACCTTCGCCAAGATGAGAACCGCCCGCGTCAGCTCCTTCACCTTCGCCTGCACCACTCTCGCCGTCGCCCTCAGCGCCTCGGCCTCCGTCCTTACACCGTCCTTCGACCACTCCTCCTCGATCGTCGAGCGCTCAACTATGCAAGACGAAATGGCACCCGCGATCGTCCTCACTCCTCCCACGCCAACCCCAGACATTGGATCTTCCGTCTTCCCGTCACTGGCATGCACACCGACCCCGTGCCCTACAACGACGGCACAATCAGCACGACTGACGAAGAAGAGATTCCCGAAGAATCCCTCAATACTCCTCCCGGCGCCGGCGTTCGACCCATGTCGCCCGAAGCACAGCAAGAGCAGTACGAAAAGCATCACGGTTCCGTCGCATACCGTGTCCAAACCGTCCATAAGGACGGCTACCGCCCCACAGCCCATCCCCTCCGCGGCGACCCCTCCATACGTGATCAACAGCGTCGAAACGCCAAGCCCCTCTACCAGCTTCGAAACGAGCGAACGGAGGGATTCAAGTGGTCGAGTCCACCTCGCGCGGGTTCGGGACTTTGTCGCTAAAGCAGAATACCGTAACCGCCGAAGAAGCTCACAGGGCAGCTCCACCAACCACGCTGTCGGGAGTAGCTACCGTCGACCTTCCGAGTTCGCAAGCATCGAAGTTGTCTCTTCCCCTGACCCGGCTTCCAACTCTAAGCTTGCTGAGGCAGACTTGGCGCAGGTCAATGTCAATCTGGGCGGAGGGTTGGACGTCGCAGCGGTTGTCGGTTCCAATCCGGGCGAGGACGACTCCTCTAGCTCCTCCTCCACTGACAAATCAGACTCATCAAATAGCGGCAAAGCGAAGGGCAAAGGCCACAAGGACGGTTCCAATACCGCCAAGCATCACGGATCATCATCATCTGGCTCCAAGTCGAAGGCAAACCACAACAAGAATACCGACGAGGATGACGACGAACGATAACAACAACAAGGGTTCCAGCTCCGGCTCCGGCTCTGGCTCAAACCCCAGTGGCAAGCTCGCCAAGGTCACCTGGTACTCCGGAAAGCACCTCCTCAATCCCGCTTGTGGCGGGCCTTCCCCTCCGACCACGCCCTCGTCGCAGCCGTCAACCGCCACTCCCCCTTCGCCTCCTGCGGCGACGTTCTCACCTTCACCTCCCCTTCTTCCGGTCGCTCCGTCACCGTCCGAATCGTAGACTGGTGCGACACCTGCACGGCCGGCGAGCCCTGGTTCGACTTGACCAAGGGAGCCTTCGAGAAGTTGGCCGATTTGGAGTTGGGTGTGCTGAAGGGATTGGAATTTGAGAGGGTCAAGGATCATGCGGTCAAGCAGAAGCAGAAGATGATGAATATGGAGCGGAGTGGGGAGGAGGAGCGTATTCTGGAGAGGGGTGCTGTTGTGAAGAGGATGATGGAGAAGGTTGTTAGGAGGACTCAGCATGATGACCTCAAGAACTCCATTTTGGGCAACGACTTCGCTGCTTCCACTGGATCCTCACTCTTTGGCGTACTCGACCTTCTCACAGGTGGCTCTTCGACCGGCAACGATCCCCCCGTCGGCATCAGCGCATCCGACTCGGACTCGTACACTGATTCCGACTCCGATTCCACATCCCACCACGCAAAACACAAGTCGGCCTCAACTTCCTCCGCAAGCGACAGTGACCCAGACGCAGACGCAGACGCAGACGACCTAGCCGGGGACGATGACGACTGTGTGGACGAGGACGAGTGATAGATTCCCCTCCTCGTCCTTCCCGCGGCCGGCTCGCACAGTACGAGACCCCCTCGAGGGGTGTCGGTTCCATCGCCAACCACTTGTATCCCAATCTACCCTCTGTATTTGATAGAATTAGGAAAGGACTTTTCACCATTGCACATTCATCATCGTCTCCTCTACTTCAGTCAGATATTTGGATGTTCAGCGTTCAGCTTGGTATTGAGGAGCAGATACACAACATGATGAAGGGACAGGAGCATAAATTATATAAGGACGAAGATCAATCAGAAAGGAAACCAAAAAGGGGGGACGAACGAAGAAAGTCCTCCCCGCTCATATCGTCGTCTGCTTCAAAGGCCCCGCCGCCGCCGCACTACCACCAACAACACTCGCCCCCGGCCCCGGCCCTACGCCAAACCCAACCTGCGCCTGAGCCTGCACAGGCAACATCGACACGAAAATCGGATGCAGCCTGATCCGTCCATAGCCCAACTGCGCCCCGTTCGCTCTATACCATCCGGCGGGGCCATCTGAGGCAACCGATCCGCCGCGACGAAAATCTCAACTTCGTACAGACCTTCGCCATATTGCTCTACGTGCGCTCGCTCTTGGACGTCTTGGGCCACGCGGATGTGGAGTGGGATGGTGTGGATGTGCGGCGCGGGGAGAGGGTTGGAGTTGGAGTGGGAGGTGGATGTTTGGGAGGTTTGGGAGTCTTGGGAGGTATCCCCTACTTCGCCTTCGGATGACATCGGTCGGCCCGCACCTGATCCGCGACGACCAATGTTGGCAAGGGAAGCAGGGATCGGTTTGGCTCCTGCCGCTGCTTCCTTCTTCATACCAGAGGAGCGGGACGCGGAGGAGGGCGGAGCGAGACTGGAGGGTGTCCGGACACGGAGATCGAAGGTCGTGGAGGAGATTGCGGGGTGGGTGTGGAGGACCTTGTTGACAGAACTGACACCAAGCAAGGGACAGAGGGTGTTGAGGGCTTGCTGGAATGAGGCCGTTGTAGCATACAACAGGGTGACTGCGGACAGACCAGTTGAGCCGTTCGGATGCCGATTGGCAGCGGGAGGGGCTGGAAGAAGAATGGAAGTGAGTCATCTACTTCTTATGTTGCCATGACGATGGAAACCATACTCACCTCGCAGATGCCTAGGCGTGACGTCTTCAGTGAAGAACGGGACTCTTCGGCGCGCGGTGTGAGGGAAGATGACTTCGAATTTCAAGTGCTTGCCGTCCTTTGTCTGCCGACCAAGCTCCATGGGAGGGTCATACGATATGGGCTCCAAGTCCTCAGACTCTGATGTGGCGTCTGGGTTGGGTGATCCCGGCCCACCGATGGCAGCCGAGGGTCTCCGCCCAGTAATAGCAGATCCGTCCTCGGGCATAGGTCTGGGAATAGCAGGCATCGGCTTCGAAGTTGAAGCAGCGAGTGCAGCCTTCTTCGATGCTGCAGCCGCGCTGGCGGCATTGGCATTGACAATGGCGGTCCGATGGAGGGAAGGCGTCCGATAAGGTCCGCCGCGTTTGGCTTCGCTTGGTATTCCTTCTTCTGATTGGCGGGTGCGACGCCTGTGGTGAAGGCGAAGTCGATCCATCCCTTGGAAGGGGTATCCCACCACCAGTGTTTGGCGCGACGGGCGAGGAACTCTTCTTTGGTTTCGGTGGTGGAACGGGAGAGGCAGGCTTGTCTTCAGCCTTTTCGCTTGTCTGAGAGACTGCCGTGCTCGGTCGATTTGCAGCAGGTGGCTTCTCTGCTATGGTTGCAGAGGCAGCGGAAGGACGCCTTTCCCGTCTGAGACTTGCGAACCAGCTCCCAGGTCCTGATCCTGAGCTGGCGGAGCGAGAGTGATGACTGCGCTTTGGAGTTCCATCCGGATTGGTTGGTTCGTCTTCGAACGCGACGAATTCGAGGTACGAGCCGTCGGCAAATACGATAAGTGCATTTCGTGTCAGCCCATCGGCATGTTGGCCTCCTTCGAGCACGGTGAAGCCGAGAGCGGAGAATGTCTTGATTGCGACACGAAGATCAGCGATGGAGGAGCAGCGGTGTATGAGATGGTCGATGGCTGGGAGCGGTGCGGAGAGGGGAGCTGCGAGGGTGATGGCGCCTGTTTCTGACGAGACGCTGAGGTCGGAGGAGAGAGACGCTGAGGGAGTTGGCGGGAGAGGCTTGGTGTGTCTTTGGGGCGGGAGAGTTCTTCTTTCGCGCGGCAGTAGTTGGAGAGAGATGCTTGGGCGGAGGCGATGGCGTTTTCTGTGCTTGGGGCACGGCCGGTGCTGGTGCTGGTGCTGGTGCCGGGTCACCGGTTTAGGAGGGGTTGCAGGCGTCACCGCATCCGACGCTGAAGCTGGAGCTGGAGCATCTTCGACTTGAGGCTGGGGCTGGGGCTCAGCTGGGTCTGCGAGTGGAAGGTCGAGGTCTGATACGGCTGGGGGGAGCTCGTGATGGGAGCAACGATGGCTCCGGGGGTATCCTTGTGGAGCGCTTCAGCTGGGGCGGTCTCCGTCATGGCTGTCTCTGAAGCAGCACTAGCAGCAGCGGGAAGAGGAGGAATGTTGTCTGTCATTGATCTGCAGCATACAATCAGGATTTCCAGGTGTGGTGGACGCTGTATGCTAGTGAGCGGAAGTGGCCAGACAGACAGACAGACAGACAGAAAATCGATTGACCAAAGCCCGCGCAAAGGGCGCAGCAAAGAGGCGCGCGTCGACGCGACGCGCACACCTACAGGGAGGTGTTCTAATAAGTGGGGGTGGAGTACAGCAGCGCTGGGTCCTTGTGAGCATGGTACTAGCCCTGTTCAGATCGCTCGCACACAGCTCAGCCGGCGGAGATCAGTACCCCTGAACGGGCGTCTGCTGCGTGGAGGTGGAAAAGAGAAGAGAAGAAGGGAAAAAAACGTGCGAATGAAGATGAAGTGGATGCGGAAAGCCGGGGGAAAGAAGAGGAGAAGGTGGAGAGTTCAGAGACGATGGATTTGGGTCACCGATAACGAGAGCCTGCGTGTGTCTGGCGTAATCCGACCGAGCGGCTGGGAAGATGTTGGTCCGTATGTATATCCGCATGATGCTTGATGAGATGAGGTGGGATCTGCCGGCTACGCATTGTCCCCGTCCATGCGTGCATAAAGTTCACGCGTGTATGCGCCCGAGGCGCGAGCGAAAGCCAGGAGGGCTCGAATGCCGCTCTTGTCATTGACCAGTGCCTCATTTGTGTACCGGCTGCCCTCGTTGTCCAACAGGAGGGCGTGGTGCCTGGCGAAGACGGGACATATGGTTGGGTGGAACTGGGACCGAAGCTGACCGCACAAGCAGTGTCGTTCGGCATCGACGTGATGGAAGCGGTGATGGTAGTCGGCGAAATCCCCGTGGCCAGTACGGATCTGAAGTAGGATACCTAGGTCGCGGCGTGGGAGCTGCAGAGTGGGACCGGATCGATGCGCAGGGACGGTTACTCGCGTTTGGAAATACCAACCAGAGCGAATCCCGGCGGCAGCTGCCCAAGCTGCTCGCCATTCATCGTGTGCTCTTTGGTTCACCTGCCTCCCAGCGTAGGAGACTGATGTTGCTGGAGGATACGAAGTGCCCTCACCACTCGATCCCCTCTTAGCAAGGTAATCCGCACGTTCGTTTCCGCTGACCTTTGCATGACCTGGCACCCACCTGAGTCTTAGCCGGTTCCTGGGGTCCTGTTTCAACCATCGCCTGGCCCTTCGGTCGAAAGTCTTCACCACCGACAGGCTGCTGCTGCTGAGACCGACCGCGAGAGCCTGCAGAGCCGCGTCGTTGTCCACCCATATGTTGATTCCCGTGAGTCCTCGCCTCTGCGCCTGATCGATGGCACTGGTAAGTCCGGACAGAAGAGCGATCAGCTCAGCGTCGAAGACCTCGCGATGCGTACCCGTAGGAGAAGATCCGCTGCCGATTTCTCGCCCGCGCCAGCCCACCGTCCAACCTGCTCCAGTACTGCCCTCTTCTGTCCTTGATCCATCTGTGAACACGCACAGCTCGTCCAAGCGCCCTCTCACTTCAATTTCAACCAATTTTGCCGCCTCCAGCTTGTCCCTTGGTGCGCTAGACGCCGTCGTGACCTCGACTTCCGCCAGTGATCCTAGCGGGATCCACCATGGAGGCCGTAGCCAGTCTACCCGCTCAATATCCTGGCTACATCGTTGCGCCAGCAGCGTGAGCCTTGTCCAACGTCGTCGGAGGTAGCGATCGAGTCTGGTAGGCGGTCTTTGAGCGCGGTTCCAGCTGGTGGGTGGTCGCTGGTCCGAGTAACCAAATGCTCCCGCACGCCGTATGAGTGTGTGGTTGCTGCGTTTTGAGGCCAGTCGCAACGCATATCGATCCAACATCCTGTCCAAATATTGCTCCATCGGCATACACCCCGCCTCTACCTGCAGTGACAGCACATTGGCTGTGCGCCACACCGGAAGAACCATCCTCAGTGCATTAGACTGCTCCCGCTCCATCGCCTGCACCTTGTACACTGCCCCACGCACTGCTACCGTTTGTTCCTCCTCCATCTCACCCGCCCGCGTTCTTCCACGACGCTCTGCCACTCTTCGCCGACCCTGCCACCACACCGCTGCCCCATATGTCATGATCGGCAAGACGCAGGCAACATATAGCCGCCGAGCGTCGCATGCTCGCAAGCCACGCACAGTGTTGACGAGCATGCGCATGCACTGTGCCGCCTTCCTTGCCTTTGCGCAGATCAGCCCAACGTGGCGCTTGAAGGAAAGCTTTGGGTCGATGTGAAACCCGAGCCACCTGACAGTACTGTCCGGCGCGACCGGGATCACCTCGCCATCAGGAAGACGAACGGATGGCAGCGGCACTGGTGCGGGCGGGAGACGAGCAAATGGGGAGAGAAGTGGATCAGTTCCCGCTTGTTTGGGTCAAACGTCAAACCAACTTCCTCCGCCCACGCCGCCGCCGCCCGATAACCGTAAGCCAAATGCTGGCAGTTCTGTTCAATATCAAGGGAAGAAGTGTAGATCAATCCATCATCGATGAAGCCAATTACTCTGAGCTTACGCAGAACAGGATCCTCGCTCTGAGGACCAAACAGGCGCAGAAGCGGGCTCACGAAGATGATGAAGAGAATGGGGAGACCGGGGAGCCTTGAGGAATGCCTGTATTGAGGGGTGTCATGGGAGATGTCTCCCCGTCCAACCTGATGGCCGCATGGCGCGCAGTGAGAAACGATCGCACCCATCTGACGAGGTGCAAGGGGCACCCGAGCCGGTAGAGAAGGTGGACCAGGCGTTCGCCATGGGTGGCATCGAAGGCCCTTTGACGTCGAACGCCAATGCCGAGGTTGTGCGTTGTTCGCGTTTTGCCCAACCTGCCTCCACATCATGAATCAAAGTGAGGGCCGCATCATCAGTGCTACATCCCGGCATTCCACCGAATTGCTCGGGGGGACCCAACCATACTTTCGCGCGTAGAACATCAGGCGCTGTGCGACTATCTTCTCCAAAACCTTCCCCAAGCAGGGGAGGAGAGAGATGAGTCTGTACGAGCGCGGCTGTGCCGGGTCCCGATTGCCGTTCTTCTTCAGAGCCACCAGGGTTGCCTGGCGGAACACGGAAGGATGCCAACCGAGTCGAAGGGCAGTCGCCAGCAGCTTGACCATACTTCCCTTTGCCAGCGGCCACAGTCGGCGGAGGGTGAGGAACCCTACGTCGTCCGGGCCAGGCGCCTTCTTGGGGTCTTGATCGAACAAGGCGCGTTCAACCTCCAACTCTGTCAACGGCTCGTCGACGGAGGTGGTGTTGTGAGGCAGGTGGAGGCGAGTGGTGGGAGGTTTGCAGCGGCGGGTGCGGGCAAGAGAATCCTCCGCAACAGTTCCGATTTTTCTTCTGCCCCTACCATCACGTTCCATCTCCGTCCATCAAGGGAGGACTCCTGTACTTCCTTCTTCCCGCTGACCATCGCATTGCCCCAAAAATGTCATTACCTTGCAGATCCTCGATCTTCTGCCGCGCCCATGATCGCTTTGCCTTGATCACAGCCTTGTGGAACTGAGAGCGACAGCGGGAGAACCGGTCCTGATATCGTGCTGATCGCGGGGCCCGTTGTTGCTGCTGCCGTGCGGACCGATATCTCGCGTGTGCACTTGCGCAGTCAGCAGTCCACCACGCGTAGCCGCCACGCTTCCCAGAGGAGCGAGGGGTGCTCGTCTCCAGCGACGCTTTCATGGCTGAGCAGAGCGCCTGAGCGGCTTCGTCAAGTCGATCCGTTGCTGCCGGGTCTGCAGTGTCGGTGGCTTCGACGGCAGCTGCGACCGAGGCTTCGAACTGCGGGAGCATCGATTCGAACTCCGCCGTCAAGATCTCCACATCCGTCCTCCGCTCCGACAGTCGACCCAACCCATCGTGTTCATCCCCGCAAGTGGGTCTCGCCTCCAACTCGGTCCATATGACCTCATGATCCGCCCCCACATGTAAGTCCTGGCGCACCCGGCACTCGCGAAGCCATCCTAGCCTGTGAAGCGCTGGAGATAGAAACACAAGGTCAAGTGCTGCCCCTCCCCTCTCACTTCCGATGCCTCGTGTGGGGGTGCCTGCTTCCAAGCCCAGTTCCCATCCTTGTGCTCCCATCCATTCTGAAAGCAGCCTTCCTGCTGCGTTCGTCCTCCCATTCCAATCTTCGGTCGCCCAATTAGCCTCATGGGCGTTGAAATCCCCTGCCACTAAGACCGCTTCCTCCCCTTCGTTCCACCGGGAGCCAGTGACAGTTCTGGCTCCCTCTGCTTGACCTCGCTCCCCCGAGGAGCATTATAAACATTCACCAGCTGCAGGCATGGGCCTGCGAAACCACGTACTTGCAAACTCACCACGTCTGCCGTATCCATCGCCAGCATGTCTTGCCGCTGCGTCACCCGCAATTGCTGGAGCCGTTCCTCACGGATGTATGTGATCGCTCGAGGCCTCTTGGAGGGCACGCTTTGAGGCAAGAACACTGCATAGCTGGGATGGGCCTTGGGGACAAAAAGGTTCTGGTCAGCATTGTGCCATAAGCCTGGCTCTTGGAGGAAGACAACATCAGCATTCTCTGCATACGCGAGCTCCAGAATAGCGTGCGTCGCAGCGCCACTTCTGCCAACGTTTGCCTGTACTATTCGGAGCGTCCTCTGCTTCCGCCGTCTTCTGCGCATCCCACCGCTTCGTTTCCCCTTCCGCCTCCGTTGCTTCAATCCCCCTGACTCTTCCGCGACTCCCCTACTCGCTGTCGTTCCCCCTCCTTCTCTACTTCCGCCGCTGTACCTTTCCAGGCCGCTTCCTCCGGCCCCATTCTCATCACCAGCTCCCGCCTGAGTGTTACAAGGAGCGACACTACGACTTTGACCAGGAGCTGGTGGTATTGGTGATTGAGAGAGGGCCGCCATCATTGAGATGATGCGGCAGCGCCTCGAGCGCCGAGTGGAAGCGCGTTTGATCCTCGAGCGGGCCCCTCAATGCTTTGAACAAGCTTGTTGCGGGACCGGTCGCCTACGGCGTTGATCCTGCTGAGCTCCTGACCTCGAGTGAGGACGTACGCTCGCGCAAACCGATCCCATGTTGGGCGGTTCTTGCAGGCTCGGTCTCCCGCTGCGTGTGCCCCGCGGCAGTGCATACACTGCGGGATGCAGGGAGAGCCATCCAGACATGGCTGGCACTGAGCCTCGTGCTCCTCCTGGCTGTGACCATACTTGCCACATCGCAAGCAACGGGCAGCAGACTCACAACTCGCTGTCTTGTGGCGGTACGAGCCACAGACTCCGCACATAGCGGTGCTAGGGCGCAGCTGGTGGCGACGCAGGTTGAATTTGCGGCCGAGGATTCGGACCTCCATACCTGGGCGGAAGTTGGCGTGGGTGGTGGTGTAGAATGCAACCGGAGTTGAAGCTTTTGCCGTCCAATCTTCGTCCTGTCGACACAACCGTTTCGCCTCCCCTCGAATCACCCCGGGGAACACCTCCTTCAGCTGCGCAGTAATGAAATCATTATCAATTTCGCCGCTACCTGCGTGAGTGGCCACATCGTGGAGAACCCATCGTTCCCATTGCTCATCCATATCAACACTAGAGGCACCCAATGTTTTCGCAATCACCTCCGAGTGCATTCGAAGCTGATGAGTGCTGCAGCCGTGCTTGGGAGAGATCGCCAGTCCCGTGGGGCAGTCCGTGATGACGTCCACACGTACAGAGTGCGGCGCACCGGAGGCTGCGAGGGCTGAATTGACCTGATTCACCAGGGTGAATGGGTCACCCTTTGGCGCGCTTCGCGCAAAGAGGCGATCATCGTGTCGTCCTCCTTGAACAGCGGCTTTCAGGGCGGAACCTCGGCCCTGCCCGACTATGTGCTTGTCTTTGAGATGTGCAAAAGGGTGGCGAGGCGGGGCCAGGAGCTGCATACCGGCGGGGGCAGGAGGATGGCGGGCGGACTGACCAAGCGCAGCGCTGTAGGAACCTCCGGTAGGAGCAACACGTCCACCCGGTACGACCGGCGGGCTCAGAAGGCGGGCCGTTTGGTCCGGGCGGCGAACGTCATACTCCGTGAGCGCTTTGATGAGCTCCGGAGCGAACGCGGGTGCGAAGCCTTGTGCCTCTGCGTGCCGATGAGCGGCTTTGCAGGCTGCGAGGAGGAGATCGAGCTCCGTGCTGCTGACGTTACCCTCTGAGCACATCTTCTCCATGTGGGTCATGAGGCCCGCATATGCCTTGGTCCGTGCCTGCGCTCGTGTCTGAAGAGCGTTATCTGCGTCCCTCATCTCTTGCGCGGCCGTTGTAATTGCTGCGTTTGCAGTAGTTCTTGCACGCGAGATCGGCGCGGACTGGTTTGATTCCACAGGAGCAGCCGTTTGCGCTGTTGAGCGTGCCGCTGCTCTCGCCGTCGCCGTTGCTGCCGCCATAGCTGCTGCCTGCTCCTTCGCGAGCTCTGCAGCCTCCGCCGCAGCCGTCGCCTCTACTGCAGCTGCTGCCGTCGCCGCTCTAACCCGAGCGGACTGCCGTCGCTGACTTCGTGGCTGCTTTTGGCGCCACTCCGGTCCCTCTGCTTGATCCAGTTCCATATCCAGGGTGCCGCTAACCCTGCAGCTTCTGTTTCCGGTTCCCATGCTGGCGTCGACGACTCTGCTGCTGTTGCTGCCGTTCATGCTGCTGTCGTCGCTGCTGTCCGAGTATATCGCGGCAGCCCGCGCTTCCGCTGATTCGGTTCCTATCTCGTCCTGTATGTCCGACCAGGATCTGCCTTCCACAGCGTCCACCTCTGCCTGGGCCTCAGAGATAGTTGAGGCATCCGGGTCCGCACTGCCTGTAACACCAAGCTTCTTAGCTAGACCACCGACCAAATGAACCTTCCTAATGATTGGAGACGCGCTCCGATCCGCATCTGCTGCATTTCGTTTTGAGCCGGCTGGGGTAAAGCGGGCGGGGGGAGAGCCTGGGGGAAGGCGCGGCGTTGAGGGATGGCCGAGGCCAATCATCTCGCTAGGGCGAGACGAGAGCGCCGCCTCTGCTGTCTGCAGCCTCTCCTTCTCCATTTCTTCCTTTTCCCTTTGCGAGCTGTGTTGACTCGAAGTCAAGTTCGGAGCGGAAGTGGCCGACCACAACACCGCACCAAAATACGGCCCTCACGCGACGCGACGCGACGCGACGCGACTCAACACACGTGACTCTTCTCGGCCTCTTTCCCGCGATATGCGAGGCCCGATTTGAAGCTTAAATTTCTTCCATGTGGTGACCAAGTTTTTTTCTTCTGCAGGAGTTCATCACCACCTTGACAGTTGACCTCTCCCTGCTTCCCACCACGGCACCACTTGGAAAGTCCGCTGTCCTTAACGTAGCAAATGACCTTGGCCTGCAGCACCTGCGAGATCTAGACTTCGCTGACGCTCTAAAGTAGCATGCACGGCCGGGACATACGCACCGCAGCAGTCTTGTTTCGCTGGCGATGATGTGCGAAGATGAGGAAGAAAAGAAGAAGCCGATGATGATGACAAGGACAGAAAAAAAGTTTTGCCTTCTTCCTGGCGGATGACTTCCATCTTCTTCTTGATCAACCTCACCCACTCTCACTCACTCTCCTGACCACAGCTCGTCTCGACGCGAAACGCACTCTTTCCCGCTTCCCACAAGGCAGAGAAACTCAACGCCGCGCCGAGACAACGATCACAAAGGTATTCCGCTTTCAAAGGCTGAACGCTGGCTGGTAAGCTGTTTTATCCTCAACCGAAACCCTCTCCCAAACACCCAAAAAGACGATGGCCAGCACCAACAACAACCCCGACGAAGTAGTCAGCCCGCAGTCGGTCCTCTCTCGCTCCTCCGCAGGCGCAGAGACCGCAGCTGCCGTCGCCGCTAATGCCGACGCTGCCGCAGCAGGAACGCGACCCAACCTCGCTCGCTCCGTCTCCCGCGTCCCATCGCCCACCCCGCTCGCTACCGCCGGTCCCATTGACGACGGACAGCGCGGCGCTGACATGGTCCTTGACCTCGCCGACGGTACCGCTCTCCACGGTATCAGCTTCGGCGCTCCTAACAAGAGCGTCAGCGGCGAATGCGTCTTCCAGACAGGTGAGCTCCTTTCCTTCCTCACGCCGGCGCGTCCGAGCCGCCTGTTCACATGTAGCGCTGACTCTATATTTCTCATTGACCCGCAGGAATGGTCGGCTACGTCGAGTCCCTCACCGACCCCTCCTACGAAGGTCAGATCCTCGTCCTCACCTACCCGCTCGTCGGAAACTACGGTGTTCCTTCGCGCGAAGAAGCCGAGTCCAGCATTCAGTCCCTGCTCGCGTCCCCTTCGAGTCCTCCAGGATCCACATCGCAGGTCTTGTCATCGCGTCGTACTCCTACGACTTCAGCCACTTCCTCGCCAAGTCCAGTCTCGGAGACTGGCTCGCCGAGAACGGTGTCCCCGCCATCTACGGCGTCGACACCCGTGCCCTGACCAAGCGCATTCGCAAGCAAGGCAGCATGCTCGGCCGTCTCCTTGCTCTCAAGACCCCCGACGTTCAAACGGAGCTCCACGGTAATGCTGTCGAAATCCCCAATGGAACCGTCGCTCCAGGACCCTGGCGCGCTAAGTATGCAGAGCTGCCCTTCGCAGACCCAAACGCGGTCAACCTCGTCGCAAAGGTCTCCTGCAAGACCCCAAAGCTCTACACCCCGCCAACACGTCCCCCGGCGGCTCTCTCTCCCAGTCGGACAAGGCCCTCCTCCACCCGACCACCCAGCGGCCCATTCGCATTCTCGCCATCGACGTCGGCATGAAGTACAACCAGATCCGCTGCTTCACCTCTCGCGGCGTCGAAATCAAGGTCGTCCCCTGGGATTACGATTTCCTCGACCCCACTGTCGAATCTGAGCCTTACGACGGTCTCTTCGTCTCCAACGGACCCGGTGACCCAACCTCATGCGCGCCCACCATCGAGCGTCTCCGCACCGTCCTCGCGCGCACGGACCCCGAAGAAATCATCCCCGTCTTCGGTATCTGTCTCGGTCACCAGCTCCTTGCTCTGGCCGCTGGCGCCAGCACGAACAAAATGAAGTTCGGAAACCGCGGTCACAACATTCCCTGCACGGACCAGCTCTCGGGCCGATGCTACATTACCAGTCAGAACCACGGTTTCGCTGTCGATGGCACTTCCTTGCCCCAGGGCTGGGGTGAGCTCTTTGTCAACGCGAACGACGACAGCAACGAGGGTATCTACTGCAAAGACCGCCCTTACTTCTCCGTCCAGTTCCACCCGGAGAGCACCCCGGGACCTCGCGATACCGAGTTCCTCTTCGACGTCTTCATCCGCTCCGTCGTCGATGTTGCTGCACTCAAGGGCAGCCCTGCTCCTGCTGGCGACGCGCCGCGCGCCTTGCCGCCGGTCAAGTTCACTGGTGGAGCTCTCGCCGACAACGCGGCCGCTACTCCTCGCGTCCACGTGCGCAAAGTCCTCGTCCTCGGTTCCGGAGGTCTTTCCATCGGCCAGGCCGGCGAGTTCGACTACTCTGGTTCCCAGGCCATCAAGGCTCTCAAAGAAGAGGGTATCTACACGGTTCTCATCAACCCTAACATTGCCACGATCCAGACATCATCTGGTCTGGCGGACAAGGTCTACTTCCTCCCCGTCACGCCTGAGTTTGTCCTCAAGGTGATCCGACACGAGCGACCGGACGGTATTTACTGCACTTTCGGTGGTCAGACGGCCCTCAATGTCGGTATCAAGATTGTCGACGAGCTTCCTAAGCTCGGCGTCCGCGTGCTCGGTACGCCCATTCAGACGATCGTCACCACAGAGGATCGTGACCTTTTTGCGAAAGCCATGGAGGAGATCGGAGAGCGATGCGCTCCAAGTGCCAGTGCAGTAAACTGGGACGAAGCGGTCGCTGCGGCAAAAAGTATCGGGTACCCCGTCATTGTTCGTGCCGCCTTCGCGCTCGGCGGTCTCGGCAGTGGATTTGCCAATAATGAGGACGAGCTTCGCAAGTTGTGCGCGCAGGCATTCGCCAACAGTCCTCAGGTCCTCGTGGAGAAGAGTATGAAGGGTTGGAAGGAGGTCGAGTATGAGGTCGTGCGGGATTGCAGGAACAACTGCATTACGGTGTGCAACATGGAGAACTTCGACCCCTTGGGTATACACACTGGTGACTCCATCGTCATCGCGCCCTCGCAGACGCTCTCGGACGAAGATTACAACATGCTCCGTACGACGGCCGTGAATGTCATTCGTCATTTGGGCGTGGTGGGAGAGTGCAATATCCAGTACGCGCTCAACCCCCATTCGAAGGAGTACTGCATCATCGAAGTCAATGCGCGTCTTTCGCGTTCCTCGGCGTTGGCTTCTAAAGCGACGGGTTACCCTCTCGCCTTCATCGCCGCCAAGCTCGGTCTGAACATCCCCCTCAACGAGATCCGAAACAGCGTCACACGCGAGACGAGCGCGTGCTTCGAGCCCAGTTTGGACTACGTCGTCTGCAAGATGCCCCGTTGGGACTTGCGCAAGTTCGTCAGGGTCAGCAGCAAGTTGGGGAGCAGCATGAAGAGTGTGGGAGAGGTCATGAGTATCGGACGCACGTTTGAGGAGGCTATCCAGAAGGCCATCCGACAGGCGGATTACTCCAACGATGGTTTCGAAATGGTAAGTTCTTTCCCTTTTCTTTTCTCGTGTGACCGGCACGCGATTTATTGTCGCAACTCGGCTCACACATGTCCGTCGGAGCACAGAACGACAAGGTTTCGTTGGAGGAGATCGATGAGGAGCTTGTGAACGCTACGGACCGCCGCATCTTCGCGATCGCCAATGCACTCAACCTTGGGTACAGTGTTGACAAGGTCCACGAGATGACCAACATTGATCGGTGGTTCCTCCAACGTCTGTCGGGCATCACTCAAGCTTCCAAGGCCCTGGGATCCTTCACGGCTGCCCAACTCCAGCCCGGTCAGCTTCGCCAGGCGAAGCAGCTCGGCTTTTCGGACAAGCAGCTCGGCAAGATTCTGGGCAGTAACGAGTTGGCTATTCGCCGGCTTCGGTTGGAGCATGGTATCTCCCCCTTCGTCAAGCAGATCGATACGGTCGCTGCAGAGTTCCCTGCTTACACTAACTACCTTTGTGAGTGCGGTCGGTTCTCTGGTGGACATGCACGCGTAGAATACTCACATTAATTCTATTTTGTTTGGTTGCAGACCTCACGTACTCTGCGACTGAGCACGACGTTGACTTCACCGACAAGGGTGTCATGGTACTCGGTTCAGGTGTTTACCGCATCGGTTCCTCAGTTGAATTCGACTGGTGTGCTGTACGCGCCATCCGCACTCTGCGCGAGAACGGCTACAAGACTGTCATGGTCAACTACAACCCCGAGACGGTCTCGACCGATTACGACGAGGCCGACCGACTCTACTTCGAGAACATCTCCCTCGAGACTGTTCTTGACATCTACCAGGCAGAGAACTCAAGCGGTGTGGTGATCTCCATGGGTGGCCAAACGCCCAACAACATCGCTATTCCCTTGCACCGTCAGCAAGTCAAGATTCTTGGCACGTCGCCGGAGATGATCGACATGGCCGAGAACCGATACAAGTTCTCGCGCATGCTTGACAAGATCGACGTCGACCAGCCGATGTGGAAGGAGTTGACCAGCTTCGAGGAGGCTCATTCGGCCTGTGCTCGATTCGGGTACCCTGTGCTCGTGCGTCCCTCGTACGTGCTCAGTGGTGCGGCTATGAACGTCGTCTACTCGCCCGAGGACTTGAGCAGCTACCTGTCTCAGGCCACCGCTGTAAACCGCGACCACCCCGTCGTCATTACCAAGTACCTCGAGGGTGCAAAGGAGATCGAGATGGACGCTGTTGCCAGGGACGGCAAGATGATGATGCACTACATCTCTGAGCACGTCGAGAATGCCGGTGTGCACTCTGGTGATGCCACTCTCATTCTCCCTCCACAAGATCTGGACCCTGAGACTGTCCGACGCATCGAAGTTGCTACGGCCAAGATTGCAGCCTCGCTACACGTCACTGGTCCTTTCAACATCCAGTTCATCGCCAAGAACAACGAGATCAAGGTGATTGAGTGTAACGTCCGTGCGGCTCGATCGTTCCCCTTCGTCAGCAAGGTTACCGGTGTCGATGCGATTGAGATGGCCACCAAGGTCATGCTCGGTCTCCCGTCGATGCTTACCCCAAGTACACCCTGCCTAAGGACTACGTCGGTGTGAAGGTGCCGCAGTTCAGTTTCAGTCGTCTGGCTGGCGCTGATCCCATTTTGGGCGTCGAGATGGCGTCTACTGGTGAAGTTGCGTGCTTCGGTCGGGACAAGTACGAGGCTTACCTCAAGGCCATGATCGCCTCCGGCATCAGACTGCCCACCAAGAATGTCCTCCTCTCGATAGGAAGTTTCAGCGAGAAGCAAGAATTGCTTCACACTGTTCAGACATTGCACTCCCTTGGCTTTACGTTGTACGGTTCGTCGGGTTCGGCCGACTTCTACAACGAGCACGGTATCCCTGTCAACCACCTCGAGGCCCTTCCCGAGGATGAGGACTGGAAGACGGAAGACAGCGTCAAGGCGTCTTACTCGCTCCTGAGTCAGCTCACTGCGGGTACGATCTCCCTGTTCATCTCGCTCCCGAGTAAGAACAAGTACCGTCGCCCCGTGTCCTTCACCTCGATGGGTTACCGCGCTCGTCGACTTGCGATCGACCGCAGCATTCCGCTCATCACCAATGTCAAGAACGCCAAGCTGTTCGTCGAGGCTCTCGCCCGGCACAGGAAGAGTGGTTCCGACTTTGACATTATCCCGATCGACTCCAAGACGAGCCACATCACGCACACGTTCCCTGGGTTGATCAACATCCAGGCGTTCCTGCCCACTGTGGCCGACCCTGCCGAGGGTGCCCGTCAGCTGGTTGAGCTCACGAAGGCATCGTTGGCTGCTGGCTTCACTACTGTACAGATCCTCCCCGGTGGCCTTGGATCCAGTATCACCGACGAGGCTTCGCTCACCATTGCGGAGGGCAAGATTGCGGGTGCTGCTCACTGCGACGTTTCCTTGTCGCTTGCGGCCACAGCAAAGAACCACACCGAGGTTGAAGAGCTTTCACAGCGGACTCGCTCTCTCTTGCTCTCATTCCACGGTCTAGGCGAGAACCTGAGCAAGGCAACTGCCATAGCTCAGCATTTCGCCAGCTGGCCTGAGGCTCTCCCCATCGTGACCGACGCTCGGGGAACTGATCTGGCTTCGATCCTGCTCCTGGCCAGTCTGCACAACCGAAGCATTCACGTTACGAACGTCATCAGCCGGGACGACATGCAGCTCATTGTACTCTCCAAGAACAAGGGATTGAAGGTGACGTGCGACTGCACCGTCTACGCCCTCTTCTTTACCGCCGAGATGTTCCCGGCGGCCACTTGCCTCCCTTCATCGGAAGATCAGGCCGCACTATGGGAGAACATTGACAGTGTTGACATGTTCTCTGTCGGCACCACGCCTTACCAGCTCGCCACCGAGCTCGGACACCCGGCCTCGGCCGCATGCGGTATCGAGGAGAGTATGCGTCTGCTCTTGGACGCAGTTGCCGTCAGGCGTCTCAGTCTGGATGACATAGTCCTCCGACTCTACACCAACCCTCGGAACTCTTCAGATTACCTGAGCAGCCTGCCACTCACGTTGTTGTCGAAGTCGACAGGCCTGCGCCCTTCCCGAAGCGGTCGTACTGGAGCCCTATGGAGTCCCGTGCTACCTTGGGCTTGGTGCACCGCGTCAGTCTCCGAGGCAAGGCTGTGGTCGTAGACAGCGACACATTGTCGGACGGCACTCTCGGCACCAACATCTCGGGCATCTCACCTGTGCTGAACGTACCGACTAAGTCCGCACTGCGCAGAATTTCCTTCTCTGACGCTTCGATGCAACGGGGCTCGGAACGAGGCGATTTGCCGACTTCGCCTCAGTTGTTGCCTACTGTTGGCGCAACAAAGTCTCCAATCCTTCGCAGTTCAGATGCGTTGTCGTTCGGCGCGGCGTCGCACGCCGCGGTTGGATCTTCTTCATCAGCACTGGTGCCTCATCGATCGCCGTTGCCCAACAGAGCCAGCTTGGATGCGTCTATGTTCCCTGACCCTGTCGAGAGGACGGCTGTCGGTCCTGGCCTCCGCACGATGGTCCACCGACCCTCCTTCGCTCACCGCCACATCTTGTCGGTACAACAATTCGACCGTGACGACTTGCACTCGCTCTTCACCGTTGCGCAGGAGATGCGACTGATGGTAGAACGACAGGGTGTGCTCGACATCCTTCGCGGCAAGGTGCTCTGCACTCTGTTCTACGAGGAGTCGACTCGCACTTCATCCTCCTTCGAGGCTGCCATGGTTCGGTGTGGAGGTCAAGTGGTCACCATCAACACCACCCGGTCGTCGGTCAACAAGGGTGAAACTCTCCAGGACACGATCCGGACGTTGGGCTGCTACGCCGACGCCATTGTATTGCGTCACCCAAGCGTAGGCTCCTCGCAGCTTGCTGCGAAGTTCTCGCCAGTACCCGTGCTCAATGCCGGTGACGGCACGGGCGAGCACCCCACTCAGGCACTGCTCGACATCTTCACCATTCGGGAAGAGTTGGGTACTGTCAGCGGATTGACGGTGACGCTCATTGGTGACCTGAAGAACGGACGGACTGCTCACTCCCTCGTGAAGCTCCTGTGCCTGTACGGTGTTACGCTCAACTACGTCTCCCCTTCATCACTCGCCATGCCGGCCGATGTCAAGCAGCACGCTGCACGACGTGGCATTGCACAGTACGAGACAAACGATCTCGACGCTGTCATCAGCAGCACCGATGTTCTCTACGTTACGAGGATACAGAAGGAGCGGTTCGAGTCACAGGAGGAGTACGATGCTGTCAAGAACTCGTACGTTGTGAACAGCGACGTGTTGGCACGCGCCAAGAAGGAGATGGTCGTCTTGCACCCGCTGCCTCGTGTCAGCGAGATTGACCCTGAGGTCGACTATGACAGCAGAGCCGCCTACTTCCGGCAAATGCGGTACGGCCTCTTCGTACGCAGTAAGTACTTTGCACCACTGAATTAGTCCTGAGCCAACATAGACTAACAGCACTCAACTATTCCCTTCCAACAGTGGCACTGCTTGCGATGGTACTCGCCGGAGACCGATAAGTATAGATGTGAAGAAACGGATCACCCACCAGAGAGGAAGGGCGTGGGAAGGAAATGAAGATGAGAAAAGTCGACATATATAGTAACCCTATCAAGCGCTTCAATCGAATGGCACATGTTCTCTAGACCCAATTACTTGCTACCAGAATCCAACAACGTGCCAATACCACCTCGGATAGGAGTGCCTCTTGAAGCCCTCATGTCACTCCTGACGCAAGGTTTGTTAATAGGATGCTCTACAGAAGCACACGTTCTTTATCATCATTGACAGTGTGCTGGGTGTTTGTCAAGAAGCAGCAGATTGAATGATTCGCACTCCGTGGAAGACAAAGGTAGCGTTGCAGAGGCGGATTGGTCCTAGGCGGATTTCGGTCTCTTCCCCTGTGCACGCGTATATCTGGAGGTCACGTTGTGTCCGAACACCAGATACGACGGATCGCTGCAGAAGAAGGAATGAAAGATTTCAGCGTTGAGCCAGGTCATGAAGGTGGCAAGTAGGATGACTCACTCGTAGAATTGTGTGGCTGCCGCAACATCTTGCGGGTCAAAGACGAAATTCGTAAACATGCCCATCGCCTGCGTTCATTTGGGTTGACAGAAGAGGTTCTTCAGCGGGGATGTTCTCAGAGCTTGGTCAAAGGCGAGGGGGACAGCAGCAACGCACCGAATGGAACAGTATATGACAGTGCAGAGGGAAGACACCGCTGTCCGATCCGTCTGCTGCAATGCGATATCGGATCATCGTCCATCCACCGGAGGAATCAGTCGGCAAAGTCTGGTTTGTTGTGGACGCTCCTGGTCCACCCCTGTAGGAAGATGGGGGTGTCAGCTGACTGAAAACCACTGCTGTCACTGTAGATCCAAGAGTCTCGTTCAAACGTACCATACAGTATGGGTGTCTCTGGGAATGGGATGATGGAATCCTTGCGCCCGAACCGCAGCAAGCGCCTCTTCGCTAAAGTTGCCCATGCCAGAGGCCATCGTCCACTGCTTCGTGCTGTGGCCATGCCAAGGATGTGTCTGAATTGAAAGAAGGTCAACGTGAGCTAGGGACCGCAGACGTCGGTCTAAATAACGATGTAGAGCTTACCTCGACATTGTGACTTTTGGCTGACGCGTTGTTAATGATGACAACGTCAAAGACGTCTCCAGATCGTGCAACATACTGTAGACGAGGCACACGGATGAGCCTTTCGTGCCAGGCATGGCTGTATGTTCGCCAGTGGTACATACCGTATCGGTCACATTATCATAGCCCTCCGGCGTGCCCTGCATAGCTCGTTGATAGCTGGGTACCTCGACGACCTTGTTGCTGTGGAAGGTGAAGGATCAAATCAGTCCAACTGGCTGAGACGAGATGTCAGAATGCTTCCTTACAATATATCGATGAGGTACGGAGTCTTTCTGGTCATCATCTCGTTCTGCGAACGTGAATCGAAAACGGGAATTAGCTGGCCCTACTCAGTGTACATCCCTCGTCAGACTCACGTAGACATGTCCATTCTCAGCCCACCTCGTGCCCGTCCCGTTCTGCACAGTTCCGAATACGCCGATTTGCTGGGCTTGAATCACGATTCTGCGCTTCACCTCCCAGTCCTGCGGGGCACGCGCCATCAAGCCTGCACCAGACCATAGAAGAGGTGAGAACTGCTTTGCGATCCAACCGAATTCTGCGGGGGGCAGCAGTGTCGCATTGGCACTGGACGTGCCCGGAGGAAGTGGAGGACCAGACTCTAGCATCATAGACTGGGCCGACTCAGTACAGGAAGGATACGCAAGGATGGCCCACCCTCCCGCAGCAGGTGTTCTCCACCGGCTCTCCGTTCGGATCCAGTAGCATCCAGCCTTGCCATCTAGCTCGACCTGTCGCGCCGATTTGGATCGGAACAGGACCTCGTATCTCTGACCAGGCATGACTTCGACATGTGTCTGGTGGTGGACAGGGTTCAGGTATGTCCCATCGGCACCGATAATTGTGAAGGGTCCGCCTGCGGTGGTGTTGTGGTCCAGGATGCCGAAAGCTGTGTACGACAAGGTAAGAGCGCCAATCAGGCGGAGGCGTATGTTCGCAGAGAAAGGAACCGACACGACGTGAGGGCTTGCTGTCTTTGTGTCTGCGCACGAGAGACCGGCATTCGTCTTCGCGATGGTTTCGTTACAGGCATTGAGAGCCTGGCCATTCACTAGGATGGCTTTCGACGAACCGGGCCAGACGAATGGGTTTCCAAGGAGCCCAGTGGTGATGGAATCAGACGCTACACCACGAAAAGACCGGTGCTGTTAGCTTCAGATCAAAGCTATCGAAGTGATCTCTTCGCGAGGACTCACTCTGCCAGTACCAGTCGCCTAGGATCAAAGTACGTTCGGTTTGAATGCTCTTGTAAGCTCGCGGAATAGGAGCGTCGACGATAAAGGCGCCATACGCGGTTATCGCTTGTAGCTCGACATGGGAATGATAGCTGTTTGAAGGACAGGTCCAGGAAAGTCAGCTATGGATATCGAACGGACTCTGCCATTGAGCTCAGGCACGTACTAGTATGATCCCTGATCCGCATTCTGGATAACGAGCTCGTATTCGAACCAGTTGCCGGGGGCAATGGGCCACTGCGATACAAGCGGTGTCCCATCCGACATGGGGGTCATTCGTTGACTCATTCCATGAATATGTAACGTCGTATTCTGCGACGCCAGCGCATTCGTCACATTGACCAGGACGCGATCGCCCACGTTCACCCGAATCTCAGGACCCGGGAGGGAGCCGTTGATCAGTACGGAGGGGACGGGATTGCCATCGGCCCAGATCACACGTTCGGAAATCGTGAGGGAGAAGCGCTTGACGGGTCGGTCTAATCTGGTGTCAGAGAAGGCAGATGCGATAGACACAAGGGAGAGAAGGAAGGAAAGTATGAGCAGTACTGTGGACTGGCGTCCGGCTGTCGAAAATACCATGACAGGAGTCGAATGCTGCTGCTGAGAAATGCGCAAAAGGGAAAGGAACAGAAGAAAAAGGTCAGGAGGAAAGGGACGAGAAGGGAACTGGGGCGAAAAGCAGGACAAGTTAGCAAGAGAGCAATGGTCAGTACATAAGTATATGCGCACTATGTAAGTAAAATCGTCCGCTGACGAGGGCTGGCGTCTGGCGACATGGATCTCGCTGAAAGCAGGTCCCAACTCCACTGCACGGCTTCATCCTGCCGCATCACGGCTTGCCATCACCGCACTACCGTGCCCCCGTCGCCTTCATCTTTCGTTTGGCGTCAGCCCTTCGCTCAGATCCAGATGTCAAAATCCCATATCTCTCGCTACATAGTCATCCGTCGTACGTAATCAACATCATGAGAAATCTCAAATTGGTTCTCCCCCTCTCCACTCACCACACTCCAGACTAGCGAGCACAGCTTCTGCTTCTTCTCTCCCCCTCTATCTGGCCTTCGTTCGTCGTTACATCACCTTCAACTTCTCTCTGTTCCTTTCGTCCTTTGTCCGATCAGATATCAGACTTGCGGCAACCCTTGAGGAAAATATGTACGGGGGACGGGGATGTTGAAGGACAGGAGAAAGGCTGCCCGGGGATGTCAATGAGCTCGCCCAAGTTATTCACCCGAAGCGCACCCAAACGACGAAGATGAACAGGAGGACAACTGCGCCGACACTGAGAAGCAGGATGTAGCAAAGTTGTGAGCACGGTGAGGGAATACATCGCCCAGGGCCTGGAACGCCAACTCACGGAGCCCATTTGCGGTAGAGAGCGTTGATGTTGATATGGCGAGCAGCCTTGCGGTACTTTGCTGATTCGTCCCGCAGTGACGAAGACATGGTTGACATTTCTGTTGAGACGGAGCAGACTTGTCAGAACAAAAAGTCAGGGAAGAAAAGGAGATGGTGCTTGCACTTACGGTCAAGAGTTTCTCCGCGCCATAAGAGATCATCCATGGACTAGAAAGAAGGTGTCAGTCCGCAACGTTTTACGCCTTACAGCACGCTCAAAACTCACTTTTGTCATGATGCGGCTGATGTCCTGCAAGTCATCGTTCAGCCGGTCAAGATTAGATGCGGCGGCTGTTTGTGCTGTCCGCGAGTCCGCATACAGCCGTTTTGTCCTTTGCATGAAGGTGTCTATTCACGCGCATACGAAAGCGGAAGAGAGACAGAATCGATTCGAAAGCGAGAGGTCAGCCTTTTTCAGCCATGGCGCTGCTTGTTTGAGTCTGCGTACGAGCTCTACTTACCGAAAGAAACGAAAGCATATGGTCGCAGGTTGCGCTGGGCGAGCTGCGAGCCATGGCTGCGCTCGAACTCCTTGGAAAGCTCGTCCAGGTAGCTGAACGCGAGCTTGCGCGGGTAGCTCTTGTCGGTGATGGTCAGGTAGACTACCGATGCCGGGTCTGCGGCTGGTGGGTGGATGAGGTAGCTGTTGATGGACGCGCATACACAAAGCCATCAGCCGAAGATTGCGCTGCCAGCTCTCGACTTAGGAAGAGAGAGAGACTCACTGAAGGGTGAAGGGACCAGATTCAATCGTACACCTTGGTTCAGCATTTGGTGTTGCGAGTCTGCGAATGATGAGCTTGGCCTGTTGCTTGTACTCGCTCAGGCTGCGTTCGGTCTCGTCATCGTCGACGCTTTGCGCAAGCGGCAGTCCGTCCGCGAGTCGAGTCAAGACTGTAGAGCGTACCATGTTGTCTGCGTTGAGTTATTGCTGCTGCTGCTGCTGCGTGGAAGGATCAATGAATGCTTCTCAGGCGGTGTCCAGCAGTTGCGTTGCGGGGGGGCCAGCTCGAGCGGTGGAAGGTTGGTCGGGGTTGGGGATGCTGGAATGGGGGGACCGCTGCATGGCAACACGGACCTCGCCCACGGTGTCATGACTCGCCTGGTTGCTGCGATGGAGGCCTGCGCTTAGACTAGGAGACGACCACCTTCCCATCGCCAACCCCAATGGTCCACGTCCTCGCAGGGAGAGCGCTGAGGCCGCCATCTACAGCAACGGCAACAGCAGCAATGACGACGGCAGCAGCAGCAGCGGCCAAAGCATTGACATCCCCCATGCGAAGAAGACCTCGAGCTGCTTACAGAATAGCGCTGGGCATCTTGCCGCCGCCGCACAGTGGGTTCCCAGGAAGAGGTCGAGCCACGCAGTCCTTGCCAGTTGTTCGCTGTGAGTTCCGTCGCGCGGCCTCCTCGTCGTCGTCATCTTCTCCCTCCACGCTCATGGTCAAGTACCAGACGAGTGCCAGTCAGGCCAAGGGCAAGTCATCGAGCTCCGACGGCGGCGACCAAAACGATGGAGGAGAAGCCGCCGACGGTGACCACGAACAGCGCAGAAGGAGTGCAAGGTCCAAGTCATCTTCTGCGACAAAGAAGGACGCTGAAGACGGCTTGGTCCCTGAAAGCTCAGCTGGCGGTTCGGATTCTACACATCCCGCCGGCCTCCATCCTGGTCGATCGGCCGCATCTGGCGACAGTGCCCAGCCAGCAGCATCAGCAGGCCCACCTTCGTCAAGTCAGCGCTCTGATGGAACTATACCAGTCGACCACGGCCCCTCATGGGCGGAGATCACCAACCCAAGAGCCCTTGTTTCCCATCTGGACTCGTATGTCATCGGCCAAACGCGCGCCAAGAAGGCTCTTTCAGTCGCGGTATTCAATCACTACGTGCGTCTCAATGCCAATATGAAGGCCAAACAGGAACGCGAAGATCGTCTGATGGCACAACAGTGGGAAGCCGAGCGTGAGAAGGAGCGTGGACTGTCGAAGCGAATGCAGGCTTCCATCGATGAGGCGGAACGATCACGGACCGCGGCGACTGTAAAATCACGATCGAATGCTGAGGAGGCCAGAAGCACGGACCTGACTAGCAACTCCGACCTCACCTCAAAATTGAATCATAGCAGAAGCGGAGACCGCGCGAAGAGTCCGCGCAAAAGTCGGTCGACGGAGATCGCGGCTGGCCTCGTAGAAGAGACAAGACCAGGTCGCGGCGCCGAAAACATTCTCACAGACTTTATCGGACAGACTGAAGGAGAGACAGCTACAGAACGGGAGCGCGAGCTGGGCTACTTCTCCCCCAATCAACCTAAGCTTCTCAATGCAGTGGCCCGCAATACTCGTAGGGGACGACCACCATCCGAATCGCGCCTCTCGTCGGGCGGCTTCATCGAGGCAGATGAGTCAAAGGCAGGATCATCCATCTCTTCGACATCCCCCATCTCAGATGATCGCGTGAAACGAGCGATTCGCGCTGCAAATGCCAGACTGGACGGCAAGAAATCAGAGCCGGAACAAGTTACGCCTCAGGCGAGCAACGACGCGAAGATCCCTGCGCCAAGCGAACGCACAGCGGAATATCAACCTGTACCACAGACCGCCCCATTCCAACCATCAGCACTGCCTCCTTTCGAGAAGGCAAATGTTCTCCTCCTTGGTCCCACTGGGTCAGGCAAAACACTCCTCCTTCGAACCCTCGCCTCAGCTCTACACGTACCTTTCGTCCATGTTGATGCAACACCGCTCACTCAAGCCGGATACGTGGGTGAGGATGTTGATTCTATTGTCCAGCGCCTTCTAGTCGCCTCTGGATGGGACTCTGAACGAGCGGGATTCGGACTTGTATGTATTGATGAGGTGGACAAATTGGCTGCGCGCAGAGGGACAGATGGGACGGGTGGGGGCAGAGATGTGGGTGGTGAGGGTGTTCAACAGGCTCTATTGCGTCTGTTGGAAGGATCTGTGGTCACGATCACAGATAAAGGAGGACAAGGCGCTGCGGCTGGGGGAGGAGCGGCGTCGGTTGCTCAGCAACCGAATCGAGGTTCCTTCGCGGTCGAAGCGGATCAGGTCCCGCCGTGGTGGCCTGGCGCTGCGCGGTCGGTTTCGGGACAGGGTCCACGGAACATGGTGCAGGAGGATGGGAAGTCCTCCGCGATGTCGACTACTCCCACAGGCCGACGAGCGACCAACACGGGTTTGCCTGGGTTCTCATCAGGCGGGCGGAGCAGTTCGGTCGCTCAGGCTCAGAGTGAGTTTCACTTATCTGAGTGTGACCCATTCCCTTCCGGTTGCTGACGCACTTGGTTGAATTGCAGATGATGTCTACAATGTAGACACAAGTTCCGTCCTCTTTGTGCTCTGTGGCGCATTTGTTGGCCTGGAAAAGATCGTCCGAACCCGTCTCACCCGGGAAGGATCGTGGCCGATCGAGTCAGACACACGTCCTGACCGACCTCTGACTCACAAAGAACGCGAAGAACTCTTGAAACAGGTCGAGGATGTGGACTTGCAAGCGTACGGGCTCATCCCAGAATTCGTTGGCCGGGTACCCGTCATCGCCGCTCTTTCTCCGCTGGACGAGAACGACCTCGTTCGCGTGTTGACAGAACCTAAGAACAGTCTTGTATCGCAGTACGAGTCCCTCTTCGCGTCTTCGGGAGTTTCGCTGCGGTTGACCAGTCCGGCTCTCAAGGCCATTGCAGCCCAGGCTACCAAGAAGTCGACGGGCGCGCGAGGACTGAAGAGGATTATGGAGGATCGACTCTTGGAGGCTATGTATCTGGCTCCCGGCAGCTCGATCAAGTACGGTCTCTTGGACGAGCAGGCAGCGAAGGGTCGAGGCGAGGTACATCTGTATTCGCGTGGAGGCAAGATGGCCTGGTTGGCGGCTGCAGCGGACGAGGAGCAACGCGTCACGCAGGCTGGCAAGGTACTCTCTAAGTCTAAGACTGCCAGCATAAGCAAGGACGATGCAGATGAAGAACCTACCACGGTGCACAGCCTGCTCCGCCGAAAGTCGCGCATCCGACTGGTCCGACCCAGCCGCCTCGGTCACTTCAGATTACGATTCTAGAACAGTCTTGCAGCAAATATCTGCTCCAACCACACAGACGACCAATCTTCCTTCCATCTCCCTCTCATGTATCAAGCATAGAACAAATCCTTAAACTTCGTCTTCTTGCGAGCGGTTGTAATTGAAAGTGTACTACACATGCAATCATGATGCCTTTAATGTTCGTTCACTACCCTTGAAGACATTATTGATTGTAGCTACCAGAAGCCGTCATCCTCGTCTCCTGCGCCACCGCGGCTCTTGCCGGTCGTTGCCTGAGCGCGGTACATGGCTTCGATCTAGACATCAAAAAAGTCAGGGTCAACATAAGTCCAATACTTGCTCGAGGACAAGGTTCGTCAGCACCCACCTGCTCTGGCGTTGTAGAATCTTCAGGTCCCTTGTCATCGCGGATTCCTGCAGACACAGAAGCAAAGATGATGAGCGGATCTTCTCAAGTCATTAACAGCCGAGTGCAGTGAATACGTACGCAAGAATCGAGGGAAACGCAAAGAGATACCGCGCTGCTCGACGAGCCCTTTGGCAGCTGTATAGACAGGACTCAAGGACAAGTCTGCTGTGAGTACTTCCCACACCACTTTCGGCTCGAAGTATACCTAGAGAAAGAAGACATGACTGTCAGGTCCTGTGACAGACATGTGTGGATCAAGAGCCTTTGCAAACTCACGTCAGGACTGGCACTGCCGACGTCGTAATAACCCTTCTTCCCTCCCAGCTCCAGTGGCTTTAGCGTCTTGAAGTGCGCTTCCAGGTCGGCCCTGAATTGGAAGACGAAGTGCAGATTAGCGTGCTGAAGCAAGGCTCAACAACCGCGAGAGACACTCACTCTGAGAATCCTGTACCGATCTTGCAGACACTCTGGTAGGTCTCCGTATCCATGTCATCTGCATAAGTGCGAGGGTCAGAAAATGTTCACCAGTAAGATCGATCAATCGAGTCAAGCTCACAACAGGCCAGGAGGAACTGTGGCAAAGAGGAAGTCAATATCAGTCTCCGCGTCAACATGGGAGATCATCATAAGAACTCACTGCGCCGTAGACATTGGTGCGCTTGCCCTTGCCATAGTATCCGCCCATGACAACCAGATCGAGGGAGTCACCCGTTCCAGCAACTGCAAAAATGAGGAGTCTTCAGTCAATTGTCGCGGGAAGACGGACGGCATGCATAGTGTGCTTACTGTAGTCCTTCTTCAGCTGTGTAGTGAACAGTGAATAGCAATAGGCAGTAGGAGTGGTCAGTGCTGCATGTAATCTTCCCATTGCAGGTACACGAACTCACCTTAAGCCAATTCATACTTCGCCGACTAGGTTCGTACGTCGAGTTCTCACCGTCCGCCATCTTGACCATCAATCCCTCGCACCCCTCTTTCACACTAGCATCCAAGAATATTTGAATCTCGTCAACAGTGTTGCAGTCCTGGTGCGTTGCATAGTCGAACTCATTCTCGACGGGCTTGAAGTGCTCGGCAAGAAGCTTGCGACGCTCCAGCAGTTCCATCTGCAATAAGGGCTGCTCGACGGGAGGGCTGAGTCAGTATCTATCTCATGGTGGATTGAGGCTGCTGAACTCACCTTCCCATTCAAGTAGAGCAAGTCGAATGCAAAATCTTGACCTTGACCTTGATGTCCTCCCTATTGGGCGGAAAACGTGTCAACTAGCAAATACAGTCGCCAGACAACCCAAGTCTACTCACGCCTTGACGTCCTTTCGTTTTCTTCGACTTAAATCCTGGAACGGAAGCAGTTTGCCCGGCTCCGTGACCTTGCCATCGGCATCGACCTCAGGCGCCTTCCACGCAACTGCCTCAGCATCCAGCACAAAACTCGTCACCCCCTCCTGGATGCAGTGCGGAATCTGCTGCACAAGATCCGGGTACTTGACACTCATGTTCTCCGAGTTTCGGCTGAAGACAGAGAGGACTCCGTCCAGGTAGTGCACCTGCGCTCGTTCACCGTCGTACTTGTACTCGCACGTGAAGTGTTTGCCCTCGAATCGGTCCAAAACTTCGCCGATCGCCTTTGTTGGCTTGGCAAGCATTGGCTTAAGTGGAACTCCTGGGGTGAGCTTGCAGCTCTCCCTCAGTCCATCGATACCTCCTTCCAGCAGCGCAGGCACAATCTTGTCATAGCAGGGCAGTTCGCTGTCAGGGCGGAGGAGGTTAGCATTCAACCTGGAAGCGCTAAAGCTCGCAGCATTCCTTGGAGACTCACCTCTGTACCGCCTTCAGCATGTTTGTACCTTCTTCCAAGAGCTTGCTCAGCTTGTCAGAGTCCATATTTCGAGCCTCTGCAAAGTCATGCGGTGTCAGCGAGCAAGCACACTGGATCACAAGGAGCTAAGAACGTACTGTTTCCCAACTTCGAAAAGACGGCGGCTTGTCCGAGCGCAAGGACCACAGTTCGCTCCGCAAGACCAATGCGGAGCTTTCCTTCCAGTGACCGGATGAGATACTTGGGTTCCTGATCGACACATGCTGTCAAAAGCTTCATGATGGCGCCAATCTTGCGATCCTGCGACTTGTTGCCCGACATTGATGCGATCTCCTTCAGGGTCTTGAAAACAGATGGGATGTCCAAGGGCTTCGGCTTGAACATCGTCGGCTGGTTCTTGCGCGAGTTCTGTGGAATAACATGGGTGAGGCGAGCTGTAATCAATCGACAGGATCAAGGGTGGACTTACAATTGCAACAACGCCGAGGTCACCGTGAACCGTCAGGTCCTTCTTAATGTCAGCCTCCTTTCGCCCGGTGCTTCGAGCAATTGCTTTGATGATAATCGATTCTCCTAGTCCAAGTTCCAGACCTTCATAATCGGGACAGAGCTGTGGGAGGAAGCTTTGTCAGCTGCATGTGGCAGAGTCAAGCACAGAAAGTAATCTCACTCGGTTGATGCACAGGTAAACAGACTGCAGCAGCTCAGACGGCCGGTTCTCGATGACTCGGCGGAAGAAGGTGGTGAGGATATCCAGGATTGCCAGGCGCTTTGTAGTAGCTTCAATCTCGACGAAGGCCTCGCACAACTTCCTGTACGGAACACTGAAGATGAAGCCAAAACGTCAGCTTCTATGTCAGGACCAGACTTTGGCAAAGACTGCTTACGGCGAGTCCTTCTTCCAGCCGTCATCCTTCTTCTTGTCGTCTTGCTTCAGGAATATAGCAGCTCTATATGCGGGGAGCATGAGAGTGTCAGCAACCTATGCGCGCAAATTGAAGTATATGTGAATCACTCACAGTTGCTTGTGTGCTTTGCCTTCTTCTTTTTCAGCTTTTGCTTCCGCCTCTGCCTCTTTCTCTTCGGCGCTCACGTCTCCTCCGTCCTCGCTTCCACTGACGTCAGCCGCTGCTTCGCGAACCTCTTCCTCGGCCGGGGCAGGCGCTTTCGACTTTGCCTTTGCCGTGGCCAAAGTGGCAGGCTTCAATGTAGACGCGGGAGCCCGCTTCGAACTTGAAGGATCCTTTGTTTTCGCAGCTTTTTGCTTGACTTCCATGTCCTCGTCTTCATCTTCGTCATCTGCGATCACCTTTCTTCTCTTGCTGCGAGGTTGTATGGCTTTGACAGGCGAGTCATCTCCGCCTTCGGGCATCTCCTCATCTGTGACCTTGGCCTTGGCCGCCTCGCTCTTGCTAGCTTTGGGCGAAACAGTAACGGTTGGAGCTTCAGCGGGTTCCTTCCGCTTCTTCGGCGTTGTCTCGTTTTTGGCCTGGCTGCTGCTGGGTGTGCTTGTGGAAGCTGCCTTCTTTGCATTGGCGCTGTTGGAAGAGAAGAATGCACTGGAGAGTGAAATGAACAGCAAATCAGTTCTGAAGCGCGCAGAACAACAAGTACAGCAAGAGCTCACGCTAGAGTGGGTTGCGATGATTTTGGTGGCATCTTGACGTACTCCTGGATGGACAAGCGCGGGCTTCCGAAGGGCTGAGAGTGAACGCTGAGGCACGAATGCGCGCGCGATGCTCCGCTGTAAGCTGGTAGTCGAGGTGCTGCTGCTGCTGCTGAAGACGCTCGCAATCGAAGTAAGCCTTCAAATGCTGGACATCGCATTAGGTGTTGCTGTTGTTGTTCTTCCTCGTTTCTGCACCGAGCGCGAACTTGGGCCAGGCGCGTCGGATTGGCTCGCGTGGCGCGACGCGTCTTACAATCGGCCGGAATTCGCGGAACAAAAGTGTTGTTCTCACGTGACTGCAACACACGCCCACCAAGACGCGTTTTGTTCGGCGCGTGTCCGACAAGAGCAACGGAGGAGCCCTCGACATCGTTCTGCTGCTCTACCACGAACTTCATCAATACATCCCGCAGCCATCTGCTACACATCCCCCGAACAGCTTCCGCGCATACCCCCGAATCGCGCCTCCGCCGAGTGCTCCAGCCGCTCCCACAACACACCGACGGGGTGAGCATCTGCAGCAATGAGGATCGAGGAGCTCATCATCGACGGCTTCAAAAGGTGAGAGAAATTTTGATCCGCAAAGGCTCTATTGAACTTGATGCTCACGCTCAGATATTCTTGTTACGTCTAAAGTTATCCCGTGAGGACGACCGTCTCAGGATTCGATCCCAGCTTCAATGCAATTACAGGCTTGAACGGAAGCGGCAAGAGTAACATCCTCGATGCCATCTGCTTCGTTCTGGGTATTACAAATCTTAGCGCAGTGAGTGCCCCTCGGCGTTTTCTTATCGGATGCTCGTTGCTGACAGCTCCCACTCTTCCAGGTCCGAGCAAACAACCTACAAGACCTGATCTACAAACGAGGCCAAGCTGGTGTCACCAAGGCATCCGTAACTGTTGTTTTCGACAACTCGGACCGGAAAACGTCGCCCATCTCTTTCGAGAACTATGCGCAGATCACGGTCACGCGTCAAATTGCCATGGGTGGGCTGTCCAAGTACCTAATCAACGGTCACAAGGCGACACAACAGGCAGTACAGAACATGTTCCAGTCCGTACAACTCACATCAACAATCCTAATTTCCTCATCATGCAAGGCAAGATCACCAAGGTGCTCAACATGAAGCCAGCAGAGATCCTAGGCATGATCGAGGAAGCAGCTGGAACGCGCATGTTTGAGGATCGAAAGGACAAGGCTATCAAGACCATCGCCAAGAAGGATCAAAAAGTGAAGGAGATTTGCGCTGTGAGTAGCTCGGCAGCACATCATTCCATCTCCTTACATGCTCAATCTGATTCTGGATTGGTCTTCGGATTCGTAGCTTCTGGACGAAGAAATTACTCCAAAACTGGACAAGCTGCGTGAGGAAAAACGGTCTTTCCTCGAATACCAGAAGGCGTCTTCAGAACTTGAGCGTCTTACACGACTAGCGAAGGCCTATGAATGGAAGAGTTTCCGCGCTCGTCTCGATGAGCGACAGACATTCGTCAAAAACAACGAGAAGGAAATCAGGCGGTCCGAAGAGGAGACCGAGGCTCTGAAGGAGCAGATCGCACACATCGAGGAGGAATTGGAACGGATCGAGAAAAGAAGGGAAAAGGAGCTGACGAAGGGCGGTCGCATGCAGGGTCTTGTGGACAAGGTCAAGCATTTGGAGAATGAGCTTGTCTCGGCCAAAGCTGTCCTCGAGCTCAAGATTTCCAGCATGGAAGAGGAGGGGGAAAAGGCCAAAGTTGATGCGAAGTCCATGGCGTCATTGAAGCAGCAGCTGGCCGAGAAGGAACACGAGCTCGAAGAGCTGCGGGAGGTCTTTGCCGAAATGAAGGCGGATTTCGACAAGAATGTGGCGTCGCTCGAGAAGGAAGACGAGCTGCTCCAGACTCTGTTGACTGGTATGGCTAGCAAGAGTCAAAGTAGCGACGCCAAAGGACAAGGTCAAGGAGGCTACCTCGGTCAAATAGCTGCGGCCAAGGCCGAGGAAGCGGCTGCCAGTACTGAGATCTCTCAGGCCAAACTTCGTATCGCACACCTCGAGAAGGAAATCACCACGAAACGACCCAAAGCAGAGAAAGCGAGAAAGGACAACGCCGGTCTTCTCGCGGAACTTGAAGCAAATCGCAAAAAGGCCCTCGACCTTGAGCAAAGATTGAGCAAACTCAACTGGGACGAGGAAAAGGAACGAAGCGCGACCGAAGCAAGGGCGAGTGCAAATGCGCGGCTTGCCCAGCTTCTTGGGCAGAGGGATGCTCTGAAGTCACAATTATCACGAGCCGAATTCGAGTATGACAATCCCACACCCAACTTCGACCGTTCGCGCGTAAAGGGCCTCGTAGTTAGCCTCGTCGAGCTTGACCGGCAAAAGAATGCGAAATTCGCATCGGCGCTCGAGGTCTGTGCGGGCGGACGGCTGTACAACGTTGTTGTCGAGGACGAACGAGTCGGCTCCCAACTATTGTCCGGTGGGCGCCTGAAGAAGCGTGTCACGTTGATTCCGCTGAACAAGATCAGCGCCTTCGTGGCCTCGGCCCAACGAATTGGCGCAGCGCAGAAGATTGCTCCGGGCAAAGTCGAACTAGCTTTGAACCTGATAGGGTACGAGGACGATGTCAGCAAGGCGATGGAATACGTATTTGGCGACACACTCATTTGTGCCGACGCAGAGACGGCACGCAAGGTCACATTCGACGATGCAGTCAAACTCAAGAGCGTTACACTCGACGGAGATGTGTATAGTCCGCAAGGCACGCTGTCTGGTGGAAGCCGGAACAACCCGGGCAACAGTATCTTGCTCCAGATGCAGGAGCTCCGCGATCTTCAAGTTCAGATTGATCAGCTGAGGGCCCAAATTGCTCAGGCTGACCAGCAGGCAAAGACATCGGAAGCGGCTCGTCTCCAATTCAGTTCCATGAAGAAGGAGTGTCAACTCAAGCAACACGAGGTGAAGCTTCTCACAGAGCAGATCGAGAACAGCAATGCATCCAGAGTGAGTGTCTGAGCGTCGCAGATTCTCAGAACTGAAGCTGATCAATGATCCATTTTTAGATTATTGGCGAAGTAGAGGCCCACGAGAAGAATGTCGAGGAGCTGCGAGCAGCCATCACTTCAGCTTCCGAACGCCAAAAGGTCGCGGCGGCCGAAGCAGCCAAGTTCGAAAAGGATTGGGCAGAATTCAACAACAACAAGGACTCCAAGCTGGACGAACTCCGTGCCTCGATCAAGCAACGCAAAGCACAGGTTGCTACACAGAGTATTGTAGTGAAGAAGGCGACAAGCAACGTCCGCACACTGGAGCTTGAGGTCGAAGGTATCAAGTCAGAAATGACGGCTGCGGAGTCCGCCATCAGCAGTGGTGACCAAGCCCGAGCGGTGAGCGCGAACGAGGTGGAAGAGATGAAGAAGAAAATCGAAAAGCTTCAGGTACGTGCTTCTGCAGATTAAGTCATTTGTTCGCCAGACTCTGAACTCCGAAATCTGCGATCACAGGGCAACCTCGAGACGGCTCAAGCCAAACTAAACGAAGAGCGTGCTACTCTAGTACAATACGACGAGGAGCTCAGCACACTTCGTGATGCTGCGAAAGCGAAGCGGCAAGAAATTGCGGATGCAGAGTTGCAGGTCAAAGCTGCGAAGCATGACATCGAGAAGGCAAAGCAGGAGTGCAGCTCTACTGAGAAACAGATCAAGCTCTTGGAGTCGCAGTTCGAGTGGATCAGCTCTGAGAACAAGTGAGTAGGCATTTTTGCGAAGGCGTGTCTCAACAGGCGCTGACATCTACTTTTTCCAACAGATTCTTTGGTCAAGCTGGCAGCACGTACGACTTCAGCAAACACAACATGAGCGATGTACGGAAGACGTGCAAGAAATTGGAGGAGCAGCAAGCGGGCATGAAAAAGAAGATCAATCCGAAGGTCTTGAACATGATTGACAGGTACGAACGGCCAGTGCATATCGCTGGAGCTTTAGTTCAAAGCTGACAGATCGAGTTCATGTTTAACCACAGTGTCGAGAAGAAAGAATCGAGCCTGAAGACGATGATGTCGACGGTGCTCAAAGACAAGGACAAGATTGAGGAGACAATCGAGGAGCTAGACCGGTATAAACGAGATGCTCTGCAGCGAACGTGGACAAAAGTCAATGGGTACGTACAGTCGTTCTGCTTTGCTTTCAGAGAGAGTTTATTCTGACACGTTCACATTTTTCGCACCTGTGCAGTGACTTTGGCGACATCTTCAACGAACTTCTTCCTGGCAACTATGCGAAGTTGCAACCTCCCGAAGGACGTGATGTTACTCATGGTCTCGAGGTCAAGGTCCGACTAGGAGAAATATGGAAGCAGAGTTTGACAGAGCTGAGTGGTGGACAAAGGTGAGTGCTCCCTCAACCCTGTGAATCAATGGCTTTATTCTGCAGTACTGAAAGACCTTGAATGTTTTCTCGCAGATCTTTGATCGCGCTTAGTCTGATCATGTCACTCCTCCAGTTCAAGCCGGCTCCTATGTACATTCTCGATGAGATCGACGCCGCTCTCGATCTGTCACACACCCAACACATCGGTCAACTCTTCAAGTCGCGATTCTCCGGCTCCCAGTTTATCGTTGTCTCGCTCAAGGAAGGACTTTTCACGAATGCCAACGTCCTCTTCCGAGCTCGTTTCCGAGACGGCACGAGTATCGTCGAGCGGGTCGCTCAGCGCGGTGGTGATCAAGGACGGACGGGAGGGACGGACAAGGAGAACGCTGCCCCGAGGGTGGTGGGACTCGGGTTGGCAAGTCGAGGGCAGGGGCGGCGGTGAGGACACAATGAGTGGGAAGTCCATTGCTTCTGTTCGGTCTCGGTCTCTTTGTTCTAATCTTCACGCAATTGCAACCTACTCTGGCAAGAAAATTTTTGAAAGGCTCTATTTGTTTAGTGTTCGAGATCACTGGAGGTGCATGAGAGAAAGAGGAAACATCACGACTGAGCGCTGGGGTTGCAGTAATATCCTTGTCCATGCGAAAGGGCAGTGCCGAGGGAAGTGAATCTAGCAGACGATCATCGGCCGGCGCTGTAGTCGTACTTCGAGAAGAATGTTCTGCAACAGAAGAAAGCCAGAGTGGAAAGTCAGAACGGGATACGGGCAACAGTTGTGGGACCTGGGTACGCACTCAGAGTCCGTTGTCTCCTGCCCAACACGCGCGCCTCTCTTCCTCGACTGACTGAGTGCATGCGCATCTGTCGCTGAACTAGCCTCCTTCTCCTTCTCCTGTCGAATCCTGCGGTCCTCTCGCAACCAGGCGAGAGCCACGGTGAGAAGCGGGGACAGGTCGCGCTCGATGAGGCCGTCAGCGGAAGCTGGTTGTTGCGAAGTTTTGGGGTAGTCTTCCGCGTTAGACTCGTTCGGTGGCCAGGATAGAGCCTTGGGATTAACTGTAGTACCGAGGCGCATGTGTACGACGTGCGTTGGGAACGATTGAAGGCCGTCGAAGATGTGGGTCGCGTCTGTGAGCAAAGAAGCAGGGCTGAATGTCAGCCATAGACGATGTAGATAGGGAATATATGAGCTGGGCCGGTCATATTCTGAGTAAACCCACAGATAATGGTGGCCTTGCGCTTGATGGTCTCCTCGGTTAGGAAGTTGAGCAGATCCGCGCGTACTTGAACATCGAGGTCGACCGTAACCTCATCGAGCAGAAGCAGATCCCAAGGCTCCATCAGACCCATGCAGAGCTGTACCCTCCTTCGCTCTCCATCACTGATAGCATGCATGCGCCAGTCCAAGTCCACATCGAGAATGTCGAGCAGATGGTCCCGTCGCTCCTTGTGCCGGTAGCCCCCCACACTGTCGAGGAAGTGGGAGACCACGATGTCGGACCGAACAACGGGGTTCATCGCCCATTCCGTGCCGAGGTAGGTCACACCACGCGGCGCATCGCGGAAGACATCGCGTCCGAATACACGTATGTTGCTCTTGCTCGCCAGACGCTTGCCGGCCATGATCCGCAGGAGGGTGGACTTGCCCGCTCCATTGGCGCCGATGAGGAGACAGCGCGAACCACGGTCTAGTTGGAGGTTGCAGTCGAGGAGCGTGAGAGGTCCATTGGGATCAAACGAGAAGTTGAGGTCGGGAACATCCACTGCGAGAGCGTTGTAATCTGCTGCGCGGCCTGCCATTGTCTGCTCTGTCGTCGAAGTCGTTGGTGATGGACGTTCTCCTCCTCTCAGTGCAACCAGTCCGGGCTCTTAAGAAGATTGCCTCAGCGAAAGAAATAATCAGGTCAGCGATGGATGATGTCATCCGAGAAGCAGAGTTGTAGGATATATTGTACAAATGGGCAACTGACTCTCATCCAAGGCCTCTTAGCTCAGTTGGTAGAGTGTCAGATTCCAGCGTTTCGTTGTATCCTGAAAGTCAGCGGTTCAAATCCGCTAGGGGTCATTTTTTGCTGTTTTTGTTATCTTTGCTTCCTATTTTTTTCCTTCCCCTCCCTCATCCTGCATCTTCCCTTCTCCCTCACCAGTTCCCTGATGTAACCAAGCAGCCCATACACAAGCGTGAGGAGGTGACGATGATGCAGTGAATTGAACCCAGGGAGAAAAATGAGAAGGACAGGTACAAAGGAGTGCGTGGTTGTGCAGTGCGTTGCCTGCGAGTTGTAGTAAGGACTGTAGGGTTACGGTAGGGGTGAGTTCCAAAGTGACTAGGGTATCGAGAGTTGACGAAGGTGTAGGACCGAAAGATGAGATCAGACCATACCCCTCTGGTAAGGTGTTGCAAAGGCAGCAGCAGAGCGGTGCAATCTGCAGTTCGATTTGCGGGTGTCTATGGTGTGGGGGTTGGGGGGATATGAAGTCGGTCTTCAACATGGGGGAGGCCGTGGTGGTCTGTCGTACGAAGTGACGAACGATTAAGAGTGAGGGAATCTAGAGGAAGGAAGGGCGAGGAGCAGAGAAAAATTATGCACAGTTGTGGAGTTGACTGAAGGCGAAGGGTACGAGTAAAATGGTAGTCTAAAAGGTGGAGAGAGAGGGGTGCTGAAAACGAAGTCGAAATTTGCTGGGGGAGGCCGGGTTTCTGCGTTGATCGAAAGCTCCAACTCCCGGCGCCAATCCCTTCAAGCAAGTGATATACCAAGCCCCTTCGCCTGAGTCGGCACCGTCTCCGGCCCTACGCTCACAGGAGTATAGTGAACCTTTCCGCAAGGACAAGGACACACTCTCGCTTCCATAAGCTGAGCCGGAAACTCACCCCCACCCTCCTCCTGCCGCTCATACTCAGCATCACCCCAAGCCTCAACACCAGCAAGAGCAGCCTCCATCCCGACACAGACAGCATCCACCCCGGCCCTCAGCACACCATTCGTCCGAGCCCAGCTGATCGTCTGCCGCATGGATCGACTGACATTTTTGCGGATCGAACGACGGATCGGGGCGCCTGGGATGAGGTTGTAGAGCGAGTAGGAGCTTTGTGGGTCTGACAGCGCGCGGGATGTTTGGACGGAGAGCGAGCTGAGGACTTCAGGGAAGGTGGGCGGGATACTTGAGTGCGTCAAAGTGGAGGATGAAGGTCCGCTCAGCTGTGACTGCGAGTGGGTGAGTGCGCGAGAAGTCGTTGGGGCGTTCTGCTCGTATCGGGCCAGCGCAGTTGACGAAGAAGCAGAACCGACTGCGGAGGTGTACGAAGACGGTTGCGGCGCCCATGAATGCTGTCGGACGTGCGTCGGCTTAGAGCCCGCAGCGTCCACTCTGGCGGTGTACGAGGTCGAGACGCTCGAAGCACGAGAAGGATGAGTGGGTCCACCGGGAGCGCGTTGCATGGACATGTTCTCTGGCAACGGAGGCCGTGTCGGCGCGGAGGGGTTGGAACTGATGTAGTTGCGTCCGATCAAAGAACTCCACCTCCGTTTGTTGACGGGCGACACCTCGGAAGGCATCCGAGGGGAGCTTTGAAGCGTCGAAGGCGAAAGATCAGATTCGCATGGAGAAGCAGTGACGGTGCTACCACTGTGGTGATTCGCAGCAGTTGCAGGAAAGGGAACACCACTTTGACTCTGACCTTGAACGGGAGGTGGGGCGGGACCGTGACTCGGAGCTGAGATGGCTCGAAGTCGCGGGGAGAGGGGCTGTCGGGCCAGGTGAGGTACTTCGAATCTCCCTCGCCTTCATTACCAACGGATGGCCAAGGCGAACCCACAAGAGTAGACGAGGACGAAGATGAGACACTCCTGCCCGTATACGGTCCTTGGCTTGGGTTGAATCCGATCTGCTGCGTCGGGCTGGTGACCATTGCATTGGGACAGTTTCCAGCATGTCCCTGCCAGGCAGAAGCGTTCGCCGAAAGTTGCTCCTCCGCGAACGACCAGACGGCACTTGCGCGTGCATGGACATTGGGTGCGTGCTTCGCTACCATCGCGTTGGCGTACATTCCGAGGGGCGATTTTGCAAGATCGATAGCTTGATTCACAGCACTCCGAGCCGTCTGCTGGATACCTGCCAGACCGCCAACCGGTTCTCCTTCGTACTGTCCCTGTGCTTGGGTGGGAGAAGCCTTGATGAAGCGAGGGTGGGTGCCATTCGCATCATGACCCATATGACGGGTATGACCACGCCGAGAGCAAGATGGGTGCAGAGTATTATGGCCGAGAGAGCTTGTGAGGCCATGTTGAGTGCGAGGTGTGCAGGCATCGTGACGAGCTCCGCAGCTCGACCGCGACTGGCTGAGACAGAAGGGTCTTGGGCCTGCAGCTCGGGGGAATGCGGATAGGCTGACGACAGAGAGCCATGCACGTAGTGCTGTTGGTGGCCGTGGAATGTGCTCGTAGGAGCAGAGCTGGCCATTGACGTCGGGTAGGCATAAGACGCCGGCGCAACGGATGAAGGTCCCTGAGGTCGAGTGTCACCGATGCGCAGCAAACGATCCAGCGCCGATACCTGGGAGCGAGTTGACCAGAAGCTTGAGCGCTCTTGTTCGGTGTTGAGCGAAGCAGAAGCTAAGTCGAGTCTGTCGATGGCCTGTGAAAGACTCATGCGCATCTGCCTCCGACTGATATCGGGAAGCTGACTCGCCTGAGTAGGGGAGAGTGCCGACAGCAAGAAGTGGACCGATTGTATGTACTGATCTGCCAGATGAGAACTGGAGAGCGACGCGCCGACTGCTGTTGAGCCAGAAGAAGAAGGCGAGGAAAGTGCTGGGGCGAAAGCGTAGTTCTGGGTCGGGATGAGCTCAGCATTGGCCGGAGTACTGCTTCCGCCGAGCGAGCTCATCGAACGCTCATGAGTCGGTGTTGACGGAAGAGACGATGAGGCGGAGGGCAGCAGTTTGAGGAGAGGGTTGCTACGAACGGAGCGCAGGTTCTCTTGCCGAAACTGTCGGCCCCGCTGCCTGCACCACTGTTATTGCGCGAAGCCCCAGCTGAGTTCTCGGCAGTGGGAGTAATCGTGCCTGAGGACGGGACACCACCATCAGAGTCCGGAGAGAGCGAGCGGCGGCGCGTCGAGTGCTTGGTCGAATCAAGGAAGGCATCGCTGAGTATTGTGACTGCACTGGCGATGTGTTGCTTGCTGAGTTCGAGCTCGACTGCCTGTTGGAGGACGTGTTGACGATTGAGCTGTTCCTGTTCCTGCTTGCGCCGGGTGTATGAGCCTACGATGGGCACGCTGCTGCCGATCTTCTCGGCGAGGGAGTACATGAACATGGCGGGCGATCTTTTCTTGTTGTGCGCTCGTTACTGATAGAAAGAACGGACAAACGCGTCTATCAGTGCTGATTCCCTTTCGCGACCTGTCCGAGGCAGTCCAACTCACGCGTTGTGGTCCACGATGATGCGGGACTCTTGAGCTTCCAATGTCCTCCCGTGGTACGAGGCTGATCTCCCGCGTTGGCGTGCTGAGCTGCGTGTGGACTGTTGAGTGAAGGTGAGCAAATGAGAAGGTGGTGGTCTTCGACCTCGACCTCGACCTCGGCCATATCACGAGCTCCGATAATGCTGAGACAATTTCCTCATAACGACAACAACATCTCATTCATTCATTCACGATCAACGCGCGCTTGGGCCCCCGCATCCCTCAGGCAAGGCTCATGCAGCTCCCGTCGGTGGATGTTGCTTCTCGTCAAGCGTCAAGCTCACAAGTAACACCCGATGGCGGCGTTGAGGCGAATTGGAAACTTTCAACGGGCAATGCACAATAGCCGCTGATAAATGGCGCTTATCTTATCTTGTCGGGTCGACGAGTCCAGAATAGTGGGACACGAACAATTCTCACAGGATCTGAATGAATATGGGAAGCTGTGTCGATTATGGTGGATCCTGATTCCTGATGGGATAAAAAGAGTTCTCCTTCCTGTGTTCTGCGGTGTGTCTCCGCGTCCTGCTCAGCCTCCCAACTTGGAAGCCCTACCGCCCTACCGATCAGACAGCCCCGCCTCACAACTGTGCCACACGGCTCGCCGTAGCTCCAAACCCAAACTCAGGCTTGGGCGCCCCAACCTCCTTCGCAACATTCCTCGCAATATACTGCGCCGTCGCCATCGTAGTCACCATAGGATTCACCCCACTCGCCTCCGGCAACGCACTCGCATCCGCCACCCACAGGTTCTTCGCTCCCCATACCCGGCCCTCCGTGTCGAGCGCGCCGGATCGTGGATGGGCCGACATTCGGCAGGATGCCATCTGGTGGGCTGACCCGACGGTAGCTACCCAAGCTCCGACCCCGATGGACCGTATCTTGTTTCTGCCACGCCAGGAAGTCGGGAGAGGTAGGGTCGCCAGGAATCGAGCCCTCAGGCATAGTCACGCCGGGGATCTTGAGAGTCTCCGCGAGCGTGGGTAGGACAGCTGCCTGTGGGGTGGCGCGAGGGAGGAAATTGGGCAAGCCAATTTGGGACGTGGCGATCTCGCATGCACCCGCCATCAGGTGAATCTCCGTACCGCGGAGAATGCCCTCGATCATCGACGTACGACTGTGCTTCGAAAGGGCGTAATTGTAACGGGCGTCTCCCTTGGCATCGACAAATACATCACCGCCGTCCCGGTCACGAACAATGACGATCAAAACTGAACGAGTGCGGGTACTTGAGCATCCGTGCCTTGTGCTTCGCCGGCGAGTCGAACGTGCTGAAGGACGAGTGCGTCGAGGGCGAAGAAGCAATGACCTCTATCTTCACTCCCCAGCCCGTAGGGTCCACGTACTCGCAAGCGTTGTCCACCATAGTGAGCATACCTCCCTCCCACGGGTTGATGGGGAAGTCGTAGTATCCAGTCACACAGGTGGCCGGGTGCAGAGCGAGTCCCTTCCCGATCCGCTTGTTGTACTTGAGCGTCGGCGTGCGAAGCAACAAGGCGGGGGTATTGATCGAACCACTCGAAACGATCACAGCCTTGGTGGCGCGAATAATGACTTCCCGACGTGAGTCAGTCATGTAACCCACAGCTCCAGTCGCCTTGCGCGGGTTCGACTTGTCATCGAACAAGATCTGACGAATGTCACACTTGACCAGGAACTTGCCGCCGTTCTCCGCTGTGTCGCGCAGCCAGGTGACCTGTCCACCTTGCTTGTGACCCGAACTGCAGCCAAACTGGCACTTCCCGCAGTAGTGAGCGCGACCTCCACTGTTCTGGGGCACGGGATCAACGGCGTGACCGAGTCGCTGGGCGCCGATGGCAAGAAGAGAGTTTCCCTTGTTGTGTTGAATAGGAGCGGTAGCTGCCCCCATGCGGTGGCAAACAAAGTTCAAATCGTAGGTGAACGCAGGCGAGGCGTAGTACTTGACGCCATAATCGTTCGCCACGTACGACGGGCGATATCACGAGGCTTGAGGGACGCTGACCAGTTGATGGTCGACCCACCGCCAAAGGTAGAACCGGCCAGAAATGACAATCGAACCATCTTCGCGGGCAAGATGCCACCGCTCTCGTACATGGTTCCGAACCC
The DNA here is from genome assembly GCA_001689995.1 of Tilletia indica. Classification (NCBI taxonomy): domain Eukaryota; kingdom Fungi; phylum Basidiomycota; class Exobasidiomycetes; order Tilletiales; family Tilletiaceae; genus Tilletia; species Tilletia indica. The sequence continues at coordinate 211,670 of MAPW01000036.1, read as the reverse complement.
ATCTTCTTCGTTACCGGTATATTCGGATGGGTGGACGTAGCTACCCTTGTCTACGACGAGCACGTTGAGACCACGCTTCGAAAGATGGGCAGCGGCCACACCGCCTCCACTGCCGGAGCCAACGATGAGGACGTCGGTGTAGAGCTCAACCGGTCCTTCGCCTGGCGGAAGAAGGTCGTTCTCGAACTTGTAAGGGTAGACATCTGCAGCCTCCTTCTCTGCCTCCTTCTCTTGCCAGTCCGTAGGGAGACCTGCGGGGTAGCCGGTGGCTTCCCATGCAGGCTGGTAGAAACGGTACCACGAGATGAGGAAGAGACCTCGCAGACCGGAAGCGCCTTTACGCAGGAGCACGATGGGAGAGTTTCAGCCAGCCCATGATGATCTTCTCCCGAGTCTTGCGGTCGAGAGTGTCGAAGGGTCCCAAGTGTCCCGTAAGCAGAAGACATCCCGCGCTGTAACTGAGCGTGGAGATGAGGATGGGTGATCTGGTTGCGCACGTTGGGGGAGAGGGAGAGACAAAGCTGGCGGGTAAACTTGTCGAGGACCTCGGGTCGGTCCGCAAAGCCAGTGCGCACGAAATCTGCTGCGAGCTCCTTCTGTCGGTCGGAGGCGTCTGCAGGCAAGTGGCTGAGAACAAAGGCTGCCTCTTCGCCCTCGAGGTGGGGAATGATGGCATCGCCAATGGCGAGGAGTACTTGCGCTGAGCTCCGTAAACAAGTCCGCGGCGACGTTATAGACCTTCATGTTTGCAGTGTGTGTGATTCGATGGTATGTGGTGGTCGTGGATCAGCTCAGCGCTGAACCCGAGGGCCCGAGGTCAGCGGCGGTCAGCGCTTGGAGGGGGGGGATCTGAGCGAGCGAGAGGCAGACCGAATCAATCTCAAGTGTGGGGTCGGCGACCGGATAAACTTTAAGCTCATCGTGCGTCTTTCCGAACAACCGGAACCCGAGATTCGCGAATGACGGAAAGTCGATGTGCGTTGCTGAGTGTGTAGGTCCGCGATACAAGGAGTGGAAGCTGGAAGCAAGGGTATCATCGACCTCCCGCTGGCCCGCCTGCCCGCCGCCGCCCATTCCAGCCATCATCCGTTGCAATGCTGCCATGTCAGGCATACCTCCTCCTCCCCCACCACCTGCGCCTCCACCACCACCACCCATCGCACCCATCATCTTCTGCAACGCGGCCATATCCGGCATCCCACCACCTCCGCGCCACCACCCATACCGCCCATCAGATTTTGCAAGCCACCCAGAGTCCACCCAGCCCACCCATGCCGCCTCCTCCTCCTCCGCCGCCAAGTGCACCGAGTCCGGGGAAACCACCCATCCCACCCATGCCGCCCCATTCCCATTCCGGGCATGTTGGCCAACTCGGGCGGTATGTTGCCACTTTGTATCTGTTGCATCAGCTCTGTGAAATTCAAAAGGGTATTACGTTAGCACATCGCCTCACTATTGGAATGTTCAAAGGGAGGAAGGGGAAACTACTCACTCTCACGACCTCCTGGTTGTCTCAACTGCGCCTTGATTTCCGGCGGCAATGAGTTCTGCATCTGCATCACCTGCTCCCGACTCATTCCGTGGCAAGCATCCCAGGCCCAGGCATCCCGCCCTTCCCAGCCCCAGCCCCGCCCTTCATCGCATTCATGCGGCCAACCAGCCACTCTTGCCACCCATCTTCTTGACCATCCCACTGATCATCCGGTACTGAACCAGGAAATCCTCCACCTCCCGGACCGACGTGCCCGATCCCTTTGCGATCTCACGCGCTCTGGCAGTCAGTCGGACTTTGCTCGCTGCGATTTCTTCTTCCCCTTCGTGGCCTTGTCGTCCGTGGTGGTGCTGACGCTTTACCTTATCCTTGGCCGCTCCTTTTCCCTTGGTATCCTTCTCTTGCTGGCCTCGATGAGCTCGCCATCCTTTCGCTTCCTCTTCGCCACGGGTCGGTAGAACATGCTCCCGTCCGAATCGAGCTCCTTGACGGTCATGCTGTCCATAATGTAACCATGCGCTTCATCTTCCCACCAGTCTCATCCTCGCCATTGGGGCCGTTCATAGCGCCAAGCATGCTTCCCATACCGGGGATCATGCCAGCCAGCTTGCTGAGAGGTCCCATACCCATGATGTTTTCCGACCTGTTCCTTCCAGTCCCGAATGGTAAAAGTCCCGCCCTCTGCAATCTTCTCCATCATGGCCTTCTGTCGCTCTGGATTTTGGGAAAGGCTACCTCCTGCATCTTGTCCATGAATCCTGCCATGTCACCCATGCCGAGTAATTTGGAGATGAATGGGCCCGGTCGGAACGGTTCGAGGTCAGCTGCGTGCTCGCCCGTTCCGATGAAGATGATGGGTGTCGGGTTGCAGCGACGCTATTTGAAGGCGAGCAAGAGTGTCAGCATTTCCAAGTGTCGAACAGAGGGTGGAAAGGAGAATGAGACAACGTACGCAGAAATGGCACCACCACCTTTAGCATGTCCGTCCAGCTTGGTCACAAGATCGCACCGAAGTCTGCTGTGTCCTTGAATGCTTGACTCTGGCTCTCGGCAGCTTGTCCCATACTCGCATCGAGTACCATGATCGTCTGATCAGGCTTGACGGCCTGCTGAATCTCGACCATCTCCTCGAAGAGATCGGCCTCCTGCTTATGCCGTCCACTGGTATCCACAATGACGAGGTCGAACCGATTCGACTTGAACTGGTTCACACCTGCGCGCGCGATGGAGACCGGGTCTGCCTCGGTGTAGGATCCGTAGAAGGGGATGTTGGCTTTCGCTGCATTCTGCTTGAGCTGGTCGAAGGCACCGGCTCGGAAGGTGTCCGCGCAGACGAGACCCGTCTTGAAGCCGCGCTTGTGGTAGTAGAGCGCCAACTTGGTGCAACTTGTCGTCTTACCGGCACCCTGGAGACCGACGAACATGATGACGCTGGTCTTTGCGCCCTTCTTATCCGCGCTGGCGGACAACTTGGTCGGGGTGAACGGCTGCGGGCGCTCCTGGTCCGGTGGCAGGTGGGAGTATGGGTCGACCAGCTTGACGAGATGCTCGAAGATGGTGCGCTGTACGGCGTTCTTCTTCTGCACATCTGTCCAGTTCTGTGCGGCCTTGTCCTCCTGCAGCTGTGCGCGAATGGCGGCGCGTACCTCATCGCGGAGTCTTGCGACGAGCTTCACGTTGACATCGGACTGGAGGAGAGCGGTGGAGATGGACTTGAGCAGGGCATCGAGGGTGGCATCGTCCAGAGTGCGCGCGCGGGAGAGATCGCTGAGTGCTGCTGTCAGACGCTTGCCGAGATCTGAGAGAAACCATTCTTACGTTGTATGCTGTGTGGGAATTCGCTTGCTGCTATCGTTGTCCTCCTTAACCTCATCCTTCGCATCACCCTGGGTGGGTCGGGCGGAAACCCAGCAGCAAGACCACAGAGACGTCTGAAGACTCCCAAAGACGCCGCTTTTCATACATCACAAGACCCTGAAGCACTGATCTGAGACTCCGTAAGACTCTTCTTCCTTCCACCACCACCACCTTCGCCATCCCTCGAGCTCGACCTCGCCGCGGAATATTCTTGACTGGAGGAGAGAGCGAGACGCGCGCATGTAATCCAGCAGAAACGCGTGGAGCAAGAAAGAGTAAACAAGCAAAGATGCCCGACATGCATCCGCCCCGTCGCCTGCGAGAAGACCACAGACACCCATCGTGTCCGCACTGCCGCCGCTCCATCCCACCTTACAGCAGCTCGCGCCCAATCCACTCGCCGTCACATACGCTGCCTCGCTCCGGCCTCTCCCGCCAGATCCCTCCGTCGCTTCACCGGAAATGGTGTCGGAAGCGCGGCCATCCATCATCGGGGACCGCGCAAACCCTCGTTCCCGGTCTTCCTCAGCTCAGCCGCAGGGAACAATGCACCAAGTGCAGCAACGGCTCCCACAAGCTCTGCAGCCGCAGCTCAAAGCTTGGCCAATCTCGCTCAGGTCGCCGCCAATGGAGGCATGTCCGGTCCCAACCCAGGCGCGGCCGCTCTCATCGCCAGTCTGACAGCAGGTTCGCCAGTCTCTCTCGTCGACAGCAGGGCCGCTGGGCTGCAGGTACAGGTCAGACCGATCTCTGGAGGTGGTATGTCCGAGCGCGGGCATCGCCTGGGCCGGTCTCGTCGCCAAAGCAGACAAGTGTCTCCTCACCAGCGACTGGCGCGCAGCATACACCGAGCAGAAGTTCGTCCGTGCCATGGCAAGAATCGAGAAGCTCAAACAGGCCGGCGAATGGAGTTTCCGACAGCCCAGGAAGCAGAAGAGTCCAGTAGTTCGGAAAGCGCATTGGGATCATCTCCTCGACGAGATGAAGTGGCTACAGACCGACTTCAGGGAGGAGCGCAGATGGAAGCTCGCAGCCGCCTATCAGCTTGCGCACGCATGTCGCGCTTGGATGAGAGCACCCACTCCTCAGGCTCGTGCTGCCATGTGTGTTCCGTCGGCCGTTGCACCCATCAAGAGCAACGGCAGCATCAAAACCACAAAAGCATCCTCGTCCAAGAAACGGAAAGCGGTGGAGATCGTGGTGGAGGAGGAGGAGGAGGAAGACGAAAAGGAAAGCCATCCGGAAGCGGTAGAACCTATGGAGGTGGAAGAGGCAGAGGCGGCGGCAGCTGTACTACCGCAGCCGGAACCTGCTAAAGAGGCAGAAGAGGTGGAGGAAAAGAAACCTCCAGAACCGCCCTCGAAGATCACACCCAGCATCACACCCAGCAAGGTCAAACGCGAGCCCAAAGATGACGAAACGCTCTTCCCCGAGCTCCCAACCTTCGGTGGACTGACGCCTCTGAGTGCTTCAGATAAGCATGAGCGACGGGCAGACGAGGGATCCTATCACCACAATCGCCTGACCCATGTCACCCGCCTGTTGGAGTCCAAACCTCTGCTCGTCAGCACGCTCAACCCGGCAAAGAATCGTACCCGTGGCGAATGGATCGAAGGTAGCGAGTGGATGATCTCAGCTGACAGTGCGGATCCCCTCAAAGGTATGACCCAAGACGCAGTCGAGCACATGCTGCTTCATGCTCCCCCGCCGAACTCGACACTCTTCACAAAGAAGACGGGCAAAGCACCAAAAGAGCCCGTTGCCTCTGGCTACGGGATCCCTGTCGCTCCAGCTCAGCCTGATGGTCGGGCCGCAAACTACAACTGGACGCCGGAGGAGGACAGTATGCTGATGGCTCTTGCTCGACAATACAAGGAGAACTGGCAGCTCATCTCGGATATGTTCAATTCGACCTTTATGACGGTGCCTACGGATAAGCGAGAGGCCTGGGACTGCTACGATCGGTACAAGCGAGTCCACGGTGCCATGTCGAGCGGCAAAGTCCCACCAGGCCCTCCTCCATTGCCGGCGCTGGATGCTCCCTCCACCAGCACCTCGGTGGATGACGCCGCCGCTTCTGCTACGACTTCGAACGTACCTTCTAGCACTGTGGCTACTTCGAACAGTCTGGCTGCCAAACGAGCCAAGATAGCTAAGAAGCTGCGGGAAAGTCACGAGGGTTCGCGAAAGAGCTTCCGCCATGCCAATCTGGTCGATGTCATCCGGAAGGGCCAGAAGCGGAGGGAGCAGGCGAAGCAAATCGCGAGTGGCACGGCTGCTAATGCGTCGAATCGGAAGATCAACTTTTCTTCGCATGATTCCCATACGCCCATAAAGTCTGGACCCGTTCCGACGCCGCAGCAGTTGAGCAACATCAAGATCGAACGCGACATGATTGCTCGCCGACAGTACTTTGCATACCAGCAAGAACTCTTACAACAACATCAAGCCGCGGCACAAGCGCAGGCTCAAGCTCAGGCGCAAGCACAGGCTCAGCAGGCACAAGCGCAGGCGCAAGCTCAAGCTCAAATGGATGCACAGAGTCAGGCGGCGGTGGCGGCTCAACAGCGTGTTTCGATGCCCCCGCCCAACATGGGCCCTAGTCAGTCTCAGCAGGGAATGGGAATTTCTCGACCCGGTATGCCTCAAGTCAATGCACCCCACCAAATGCAGCAGGTAAACTATGCTGGACCTCGGCCTGGTGGCCCACAGCTTCCAAACCAGCTTGCGCCGCAGCAACAGCAACAACAACAACAGAACATGGCTATGAACCGGATTGGTATGCCTGGGCAGAGCCAGCAGCAGCAGCCTTCTCAACAACAACAAGGCCAACAGCAGCAGCAACAGCAACAACAGCAGCAACAGGCGAGAGTCTCGGGTCCTCAGGGTCCTGGTATCGGTCTGGGTCAGATGGCACAGATGGCAGCAGCTCAGTCCAACCAGCGTCCTCCTCAGAGTATGCCGATTCCGCAACCTGGCCAGTCGACTCCCATCCCGCAGAACAACCAGCCGCCTTATGGCCAACAACGACCGGGTATGATGACGTCTGCGCCGCCACCGAATGGATCGCAGCAGGCGTCAGTGCCTCCGCAGCAGCAGCAACAACAACAGCAGCAATCTCAGCCTGGGCAGAGTCAAGCTGGTCCATCTTCTGCAGGGTTGCCGCTGCATCTGCAACAGCTCCAGCAGCACTTGGCGATAAGTTTGGCGAATCAAAAGCTAAGCCAGGAACAGGTGAATGAACTTTAGGCAGCTGTTGAACTTTGCTGCTGGGGGGACAAAATACATTGCAGACGGGCTGACTGTTTTGCCATTTTTCTCCAACTCACCAGATGAACTCGCTCGCGTTTCAGCTGTACCGCCAAGCACAGCAGCAGCAGCAACAGGCAACACCGCAGACTCGTGGAGGTGGGCCGCAACAGGGTGGAGCGCAGCCGAACGCACAGCAGATGCAACAACAACAACAACAACAACAACAACAACAACCTCCGCATTCTCAACCGCAGTAACTGGGCTTTCTCCTTCTTGTCCATCAACTTTTCTTGCATCAACCTTTTGTATAACATCTAGCACCTGCAAAGAGATCTTTCTCGAATCTATATAGTCGATTCAGGGAAGAGGAGCCGTGTAGTGTGTAGTGCGGATATTGCCGGTATTATTGCGAGGGTAAGTTGCTTAACATGATTCCAGTCGCGATGACTCCGGAGAAAGAATGAAGGGAAACGTTTGGGGAGATCCTGTTCGATATAAGTATGCTCCAGATTGATGCTTGATGCGATGCGACGATGAAACGGATCTCCTCAGTCCCCGCCACGACCACGTCCTCGTCCGCGACCACCCCGTCCACCACCACCACCACCTCCGCCGCGACCTCCTCCACCACCCCTTCCGCGGCCGCGATATCCCCACCCCACCTCCTCCTCCGCCTCGTCCTCCGCCACCGCCTGAACCGCCCTCACGCCAGTAATGTCGGCCCCACATTCCCTTGTTCTCAAACAACAGGCTGGGCAGGGTATGAGCCGATGTCGATTCCTTGCTGGGTCAAATTGAGCGTCCATGGATGTTGGACTGCATAGGTGGGAACGGAGCGCAGTTCGGGAAGCCATGCTTTGACGTACTCGCCTGAATTGATGGGAGAAGAGTTAGGGGAGGTCAGTTCTGGAAGGATTTGGGTTAAGTCCATCTATGCAAAAAAATCTTACCTTGAGCATCGTAGTCGTGCGCTTGCTTGATCGGGTTGAATTGGCGGGATGAGCGCGGGTCGTTGCCTACGCCAGCGACGTACTGCCACTGCAGGAGTGTAAGAAGGGGGGAGATATTAGCCATCGCAGTGTAGGAGAAAAGGAGAAGCAGAACGAGTGTGAACTTACGTTGCCCCAGTTGGAGTTGGTGTCTGCGTGAGGAAAAAACAAGGCCAAGAGCATGGTAGATCAGTCACTACCCTTGAACTATACAAGAACATGTCCAAAAAGAAGGCAAGTACTCACCGTAGTCACTTAAGAGACTTTCAAAGTACTCTGCGCCGTAGCGCCAGTCGTATCCGAGATCCTTGGTCAAGAAGCTGGCTACGTTCTGCCGACCGCGATTGCTCATGAATCTGATGGAACATAGGGTAGAAGTTCAGCAGCAGCCTTAAGAAGGTATGGAATGATAGGCCACTCACCCAGTCTGGATCAACTCGCGCATGTTGGCATCAATGAGGGGAACGCCCGTCCGACCCTCAGCCCACCTGACGAACGCATCCTCCTTATCGTCCAAACTCTTACTTCGAACCCACCCATCCGTGTCCGCGTTTTTGAACCCATTCGCCCCCGGATAATTCTTCTGAGCAGCCTCGCCCGCCTTCGAGGGCATATCCGCTGCGATGCCGTCAAGCTGGAAGAGGGACGTTCGATAGCGCGCTCCGACGAAGTAGAAGTAGTCACGCCAAAGAAGCTCAAAGACGACCCAGTAGCCTCCTCCGGAGCCGCGGCCGGTAGCTTCGTCCATGGCGAGTGCGCGGACGGCGATGGCGCGCGGGGAGATCGTGCCGTGCGCGAGAGCAGCTGCGAATTTGGTGGAGTAGTCCTCGCCGAGCATACCGTTCCTAGTCTCCTTGTAGCGCACACCGGGCGCGTTCGTTCCGCCGAGGTAATGCTCCAATCGTTTCAGTGCCTCTGTCTCGCCGCCTTTGAAAGGGAACGCGCTTGGGACTTGCGCCGTCTTCCCACCATCCTGACCAACCTTCTCCGCACCGTTCTGGGCTGCCTGGGTCTGGAGAGACGCAGCCTTCTTGATACCGAGCGTAGGATTATCGATGATGGGTTTGATGAGACACTGAATCAGATTCTCCACGTCTGACACCGAAGGGCGCGAGTCCTTGCCGTCGAGCAGGTAGGCATCCTCTGATGACTGGGCGGCTGTGTTGCCGGGAAGTGGGAGTAGGGATTCAGGTGTAGGTAGAGGTTCCAACACAGCGCCCATATAGTCGGAGCTACCCTCGCCCGGTCGAAGACCTTCGATACGCTTTCGGAACTGCGTATACACATCCGGAAGCTCTTTCAGCTCGAAGGGCAGAATTGAGCGCGGGACGAGTGGCTTGGCGTCCGTGGTGAACACCTTGGGCTTGCCAGATGAAGCGGCCTCGAGAGCCTTGCGCACGCGCGACTGAGTACGAAGTTCTTCCGAGTTGACCTCTTTGGTCATAGCGACACCCTCGACGCGGTAGCCGTCTGCCTCGATGCGCTTGACGAGGGAGGAGATGATGCGGTCAGGCCGCCCTGCATACACGTGCAGACCTGATCCTTTCTTCTGAAGGGTTCCTGCGAGGTCTGCGAGGGAGTGAGCGAGGTAGCTCAGCCGATGGGGAGAGGTACGCCAGAGTCCGAGGGTACGCGTCTTGGGGCTGCCATCTTCGGCGACGCTGCTGGGGATGTTGGGCAAGCCTGAGAGCGGGTGGAAGACTGGGTCGAGGACGTAGATGGGCAGGAAGTGGGTGATGGGCTGACTGAAGCGGAGACTGCTGGTCAAGGGAGATGCTGCCTTTGAGCCTGACTTGCTGTTGCTGGCGACGTGGAAGATGGGATGGTCATGCACGCGGAGGTCGTTCCGCAACAGTGCGATGAGGACGTTGCCTTTCGAGGAGCCCATGATTGTTCTAAGCTGAAGAAGAGGAGGAGGGGGATGAGGAGGAGATCAGTGGATGAAGAAGGAGGGAAGAAGAGTCAGCCAGTCTTTATACCGCTCATCGTGAATGTATGCTATGCTCAGCAAGAAAGACGTTACCTTCAGAAGGGTCCAGCTTGACTTTCTTCGCGCTCCGCAACCACGTCATCCATCGGGAGCAGAGGACAAAGCGTAACCTCGACCTTTCCTCCATCCTCGTCGTCCCCCGCCCTCATCATCATCGAAGAAATCATGGCTGACTCAGTGTGTGTCTTCTGCGGATCGTCGCCCGGCTCTGATCCTGTCTATCTCGAAGCAGCCGCCGATGTCGGACGAAGCATCGCAGCTCGCGGCTGGCGACTCGTGTATGGGGCGGCAGCGGGGATGGTGAGTTCACAACAACAACAACAAAAAGTTGAGAAAGTGTCAAATGTATGCTGACCCTTCTATTCTGAATGCAGCATGGGCGAGGTATCCAGTGCCGCGCTCAAGTCTGGCGGACGAGTGCTGGGCGTGATGCCGAAAGTCATGCTCGCCAAAGCACGAGGTCATGCCGTCGAGAACGATCCAGCAGGCACATCAAACGAAGGAACCGGCGCACGGACGCTTCAAGCTTCGTCAGAGGATGCGGACCGCCTCGAGTCGATCGCAGTGGATAGCATGCATGAGCGCAAGCAGATCATGGCGGATCAGTCGGGACTGGGCTTCATTGGACTGCCCGGTGGGTTCGGCACTTTTGAGGAGGTCTTGGAGATGACAACTTGGAGTCAACTCGGGGTGCACAGGAAGCGTGAGTCGGACATGCTACGATAGGTCCTGCCTGCGAGAGAGAAGTGCAGAGAACTTGCTGACATGCATCCTTCCCGCAGCAATGATCCTCCTCAACATCAACGGCTTCTTCACCCCTCTTAAAGCACTCATCGACCAAGCCGTCTCAGCAGGCTTCATCAGCGCCAGCAACACGTCCCTCATCACCTTCGTCGAAGCCGACTCCGACTGGGGCAAACACGTCGTCGAAGCCGTAGAAAGGGAAGGCCAGCAGATCTCCTCAACTTCGGGATACTGGGATTGGAATACCACGGATCAGAAGAACTCAACAAGTGTTCCTGCACCATAGACGTCCAACCACCTTTCGATTCACTCAAACTAGACAATATCTCTTTCCCATGTTCAGCACCCGAGGATCATCTCCTCCGAGAACTCTACAGTCCGGCCTCAACATCTCGATGCATTTTGGGCGTGGACGGAAGTGAGTGGCTCCGGGCGGAGGATTGGCAGACGATGCGCAGGGGCTGGAATTGGGTGCAAGAAGCAAGTGTTCGATGAGTATGTGTATTGTGTAATATAGGTTATTTTTTGGGGGGTCTCGTAGAAAGTGTTTGGAAGGAATTGAGGAGAAGACGAGGTGAAGATTGGGAGGAAGGGGGAAGAGGTCGATTGGAGGAGCCGTAGGGATGATGATCTGGGAGGAAAGGAGGAGATCCGAAAGAGGGAACTGCGACTCGGAACGGGAATTCGGAGAGAGCTTGGGAAATGGAGGCGAGCGTTGAGACACGAGTCGCGGCCCGCTCTTTCGAGGTAATGGCAGGCCCATGTGTTCCTGGGCCTTGTACCATTCGAAGGGGCTGGCGCGCGCTATCCGTCGTGCTCGAATACAATAAAGCGCCGTCCATCGCTCGTTGTATCGTGATCGTCGAAAGCCGAGCAAAGTCGCAGTAAGGAAGTCATAAAAGTAGAAAAAGGCGGGAAGGGGAGGACGAAGGACGGGGACTGTGTTGCAGTGTAGAAGGGGATCTTTCTTCGGAAGAGACTTTTTTGCGGCCTTGTATCTGTACGGGTCGCGCGTGCGCAAGAGGGACGCGGATTAAACAGAATTGGAATGAATCGAGCCGCGCTGGAACTGAATCGAAAGATTATGCAGGTGAAGAAGCGTTCGTCGCCCTTCGATCGGTTGGTGATAGGTGCTCGCGCTGTGAGCCTGATGGTAATGGTGGAGCGACGAGAGGAGCTGGTGCAAGTGTGAAGAAACGAAGCATGGAGGTCAGATGCCGGGAAGAAGAAGTGGGGATTGAAGTGTGCATCAACTCACTCATCGTAGCAGCGAAGTGCTTTGGCGTCTCCGGTCGAGGCGCAGGAGTCATCGTCCCTGGTGTTGGAGGCTGTGATCGATTGTGCGCCATGTGCCTGCGAAAAGAAGATTCCCCCGTACAAACAATCAGCACCGCAACACAAGGAAAAACTCGTTCAGAAAAGAAAAGAGAACACTCACGCTCGGATCAGATGCCCAGCACTGAGCGCCGCCATGAGCGACAACTCGCCCGCCATAACACCCGCCGCAATAATCCTCGCCAACCTCTGCGCATTCGCACCAGGCGTAGTAGGATGTGCCCCCGCAATACCCATCATCTCCAACATGGCCCTCTGGGGCGACAAGATCGTGCCCCCACCGACGGTACCCACCTCAATCGAAGGCATCGAGACCGTGACGAGCAAGTCCTTACCATCATTGATCGCCTCCATCAACGTCATACAGTTCGAACTCTCCACGTTCTGGGCCGGATCTTGGCCCGTCGCGAGGTAGATGGCCGTGACTATATTGGCAGCGTGCGCATTGAACCCACCAATCGAACCCGCCATCGCGCTCCCGATCAAGTTCTTCTTGAGGTTCAAATTGACCAGATCCGCAACAGTCGTCTTGAGGACGCTCTTCACCGTCGCACCAGAGATAATCGCCTCCGCAACCACACTCTTCCCGCGCCCTTCAATCCAGTTGATCGCAGCCGGCTTCTTGTCGGTACAGTAGTTGCCCGAGAGCGAAAGGACCCGCATCTCAGGGAAGTGTTCCGACTGCATCAGATCCAACGCCTTCTCCACTCCCTTCGAAATCATGTTCATCCCCATCGCGTCACCCGTCGAAGTCGCGAACCGGACATAGAGCGTCCGACCAGCCAACACACACCGGAGCGAAGACAATCGGGCGAACCGAGAAGTCGAGTCGAAGGCAGTCTTCATAATGCTCGCGCCCGCCTGTGAGTCGATCCACCTCTTCGCCCGCGCAGCACTGACGACCGAGGGGAACTCAAGCGCAGGACCACGCGTCATCGCATCCTGCGTCAACACCGTCGTCACACCCCCGCCGGCATTCAAAGCCTTGCATCCACGCGAAGTAGAAGCAACGAGCGTACCCTCCGTTGTAGCCATAGGAATCGGCAGGATCTGACCATCAATGTTGAGCGGGCCCGCAATACCGACGGGTAATGGCATAAACCCAATAACATTCTCACAGCACGCTCCCATAACCTGCGAATAGTCGTAACCCATCTGGGGCAACAGACTCGTCTCGAGCGTCTTCGTAGCCGACGCGCGCGAGATGAGTGCCCGACGAATACGCACGGCCCGTTCGAAGTCCTGTAGTGTCTTTTCCAGCGCGTAAGCGGGGATCTTGCCCTTCTGAGCCAGGTAGACAATCTCCTCGTCACTGAGGAAGAACACACCAGCACCGCCCGCGTAGATCTCGACGAGCTCCTCGAAGGACGAGGAGCAGGCGCGTCGCCATCCTGTCCCACCATCGAGGTCCGTTCGAGCGGCAGATTGGCCAGCGAAAGCGTCTTGTTCATACCAGACAGGTCCGTCGTGCGTTCGGGATCAGCCCTTTGCGCGGGAACGACGATCGACGTATTGACCACTGGGCCATTCCCTGTGCGATTCGGTTGCGGGGCAAGGATCCGTTGCTCAGCAGCTGAGACGCGACGGTGGTACTCCCTGATCTGCGAGTCGTTGATGTCGCTCGCCGCGATCGAGGGAGCCTTAGAGTGTGACGAAGTCTTGGCTTCTTCCGAAGTCAAGTGCGCCCCAATCATCCGCGCAGCAGCATAAGCAGCCGCGCCGACCGCGTTACGCTGAGCTACAGCCGCATTTCCCGTCGCGATCCCCTTCAACAGGTAGCCATTCAAGAAGATACTGATGGCAAGCGCCAAACTCATCCACTTGCTGATAACAGGATCCCCAACTATGATCGTCCACCCACTCATAAAGCTGTCCAGCACATCGAGCGAGAGCGTGTCTTGTTGACCGGCGCTACGACGCTTGAGCGTAGCCGCGATCCGACTGGCCGCGTGCGAATCAATACCGCGTCGACCACCGGCCGTAGATTGGTTGACAGCAAAGCTCGAAAGGGAGCGAGCAGCACCACTGGGCGTAGGCTCGTCGTCCTGAACAAGAATGACAAAGACGGGTTCGGAGACGCGTACGACGAGGTCGACATCTGCGGGAAGCGTCAGGGACAGCTTCTCCAAAATGGGAGCGAGGACAGGCGAGTTGGGCGCAATGGAGTACAAGTGCGAACTCTCCTGCAAGGTCTGATAGGGCGTCGGCTCCTGGATCGAGTGGTGTCGCGTGAAAGCGGATTGGGTGGTCAACGTAGACACGAGGTTAAGAGAGTGCAACGTCAAGAAGGCAGTGATGAGCAGTAGCTTCAGCTTGGCGATCGGGTTGGCCTTCTCCGAGACGCCATCTTCAGAATCATCCGTCTTGCCGAGGAGGTAGTTCGAGGCTCGCTTCCAAAGGGGCAGCGTGTCCTTCGCGCGAGCCGACTTCTTCTTTTGGCCCTGCGCAGATCCATTCAGACCCTTCGTCGCAGGAGTAGGAGTAGCCGACACCTCATCCGAATCCACATTCGGCGGCGTCGTGGTACCCAAGTGACCTCCACCACCACCCAACATAGACGCTCCAGGAGAAGACCCATTCAACACCTTCCCCTTCTCGCCCTTGTGCCGAGCCTGCATGTGTCGAATCCGGTGGATCTCGACCATAACACTGAGAATACTGACAAAGAAGCCAAAGAGGAAAGCACAGTCGAAGATGAGGATCAACGCGGCCAACTGACAGAATTCGCGCAGACCGGAGACGCCAGAGGTAGCCCCGACGGCAAGGACGGCAATTTCGGTCGCATAGTCGCGGACGATCTGCGGGCCGACGCGTTGGACTGCCGAGGTGACGATTTCGTGGGCGGGGACGGGTGCCGGGGGCGCAGCGAGACGGAGTTCGGGTTCAGCCTCGAGACGGGCAGTCAAGGCTCGAACGAACTGTTCCTCGGTGCTGACGTCGTCCGTAGCTGCGCTAGGATCGAGTTGGGCCAGAGCACTCTGGGTGCTGTATGCGCCGTTCAAGTTGGCAGCGAGGGAGTTGGAGGCAGTCAAGTGGGTCGTGTCGCGTGCCGCGGATCCGTTCGCGTGTTTGGCAGTCTGCTGAGCCTGAGAGAAGTCCGGGTGAGAAAAGACGGCCTTGACGAGAAGGTAAGGTTTCTCCCATCCGACAACAATGACAAGGAAAGGCAGTGCCTCGCTCAAGCAGACCGGGTCGACTGTGACGCCGAGCCAGTACGCGGCGGTGAGAGCGACAACGAATGCAAAGATGGACGATGCAAGGATGCAAGAGCCGAGCCAGAATCGACTTCCAAATTTGCGCATGGAGAGGAAGACGTTCACAAACGTAGCGTGCATGAGTATGTACGCCATGAGCATGACGAAGATGTCGGCCGAGTCCGCTTGCTGTAAGAGCATCAAAAAGTGACGTGATGAGACGAGAGAGAGAGGGAGATGAGATTAAGGGTCCACCTAAGCGCGGACGTGGGGATGAGGACATCCGGAATGAAGACTCACCTGAAGCAGGGCCCAGAAGCGTACGACAAGAGAACGAATGCCGTACGCCATCCAGCGGAAGTTACGAAGCTCATCAGCCGCGCGGGAGCGGCGTGTGTTTCCGTTGGGGTGCGTCGCGACCAAGTCGGAAAGAAGAGGCAACAAGTGGTAACTCTGATCCTTCCGCTGAGAAGAAGAAGAAGTCGTCTTCGTCTCCTGAGCATTTGCCTGTTTACCGTCCGCCGCGGAGGCAGCCTTGATGGAGAACCCAGTGACTTCGTCGATGATCTCCCCTAGACCCGTTGGGTTGGTAAGCGTCTCGAGGAAGACGCGTGTTCCATCGGTGGTGTCTGGGAAGTTGGAGATGCGCGAGAAGGCGATCGTGGTAGCGTTCGACGCAGGGTCAGTGAGATGAACCGGTCCCGTGTAGGAAGAGTGAGGCTCATGAGCCGAGGCAGCAGGTGAGGAAGCTGCGAGCTTAGCATTCAACGCGTCCGCGAGCTTGCCAAGGGAGGGTGCATCAGGCGCGTTTGACGAAGAAGAAGAAGAAGAGGAGCGATGAGTCGAATCGGCCAAGAAGGCGAGGTTGACGATGAAGGAAGCCGAAGAAGAAGTGCGCGGCGGCTGATCATGCCACTGCGTCCAAAGACCGCCCGCATTCGCCCTCCGCACCAATGTATGCGTGGTAAGCGAGTCCGTGGTAGCAGCAGGCGAGGAAGCCAACTTGGCCGCAGCAGACTCGCTAGACGAGCTGAATGCGGTAGAGGCAGTCTGCAACCAAGCGGGGACGGGAGTAGCGGAGGAGTCGGAGTCGAAGGGCGCGAAGAAGTGGGAGTGTGTGATGGCGTGGATGATCTGGAAGTAGGCGAGGGTGACGATGATGAATGTGGATACGATGATTTCGATGGGTCGACGCGATGCTACCTCTGCGAGGTTACGGAGAGGGTTCTTCCATGTCGACTTGGAGGAGGAGGGTGATGAGGTTGCTGGTGCTGGTGCTGTAGAAGCGGAAGCAGAAGAATTGGCTGCCTTGGAGGCGGCTGTTGAGGCCGATGCTGCGGGCATGGCGGGTGGGTGTCTGTTAGCAGAGGTAGAGCTGTTTCCTTTTTCACCCCTGTTCTTGCTGTGTTGTTGGTGGTTGTGGTGGTTATGTACGTGGATATCTCTGCGGGTGAGGATGATGCATGATAAGGGTCAGTGTTGCTATCGAGGCGGGGTGTGTGCATATACTGTATGCTGTGCTGATTGAATGGACTGACCGTAGACAGGGCTGTGGGCAAAGGAGAGTGTGAGCGTGAGCAAGGAGGTGGGAGTGGAGAGAGTAGTGAGGGTGAGGGTGAGGGTCGTGGTGACAAGAGAGAGAGAGAAAGTGTTGGATGACTTCTTCTCAGCTCAAAAAAGTGGGAAGATTTCTCGTCACTGCCGTTCAATTCCAATCCATCAGCGCACTTCACACTTCTCACAACCTCGTCGTGTCCAGCTCAGCACGCGAATAGAGATACTCTGGATGCAGTCCCCCATGTCCAGTCCAGCATCATTACTACTGAGTACCACCCTCCCATGACCATGGCTACGGCATCGAAGGGAACTGGTGATTTTGTTGGGGGTCAGACTGAACTGGCAAACCTGGTCAGCGTGATTGGAAGCCGTCGGTCTGTCTTTCACGCACACACCCTGGCCCTTTCCACCGAAGGACGTCCTTCCAAACACAGAAGCGGCACTGTCACTCTGACACTCGCACTCGGCACGCTCGTCCTTTTACCTTTCCGCTGCTGCTGCTTTGACCTCCTCGTCCAGCACCTGCCTGGACTGGGACAGCATCTCCATCTTTTGACTTTGCCTGGACCATTCCCCGCCTCCACTTCCAAGCTCTAAAAGTGCATGATCGACAGGCACACATCAGGAACGGGTATCAGTCCCTGCCGACACGGTCTGAGAACGACACCCAACATCGTCTCCCCTGTGTCAACACTGGCTAAGGTCACTCGAGGCAAGGGACGAAATCGAAGAAACCAGAGTACAATTGAGAGAGGAGAGAGGCGCGCACGAGAGAGGGAGAGAAAAAAAAACAGCCATACAGAAGTTAGGGAGAAGAACGAGATTAATCGGAGCGAGGCCGGTAGCAGGACCGGGAGTGGATAAGGCGGGGGAGGCGCAGACACAAGCCAGCCAGTTCAAGGGGCGAATCGGTCAGGGGTGGGGAGGACGAATGAGGCGGCGTTCAGGGATTTGAGTGGTGTACAGGTGTGAATCAGGAGCCGAGACGAGGTCGGGTCGGTTGGGAGAATACCGAACGCCTTGGGAGTCGTGTTGGACGAGGACCGAAGGCGGTGAGGAATCGAAAGCCAGACGCTGAAGGAGTCGAAAGAAGTTCGGAGGAAAGGTCGCTCTATTCACATCTGAGAGCATGAGACGGGAGCTCAAAGAGAAGGAATTGTCTTGCAGTGTATAATTCGTGTGCCATTCGATTGGAGGGGTGAGGCTTTCGACTACGGATCACGGTAGGGCCGAGGTCGAAGTCGAAAGGTTGCCAATCGGAACAGGCGCACGGAATGGGAAGGAAGAGGTGGCACCCGTTTCCAAGGCCACGGAAGCAAGAAATGCGCGCGCAGTGGGTTAAATGCCCATTACGCCGGGGGGTGAAGAGCAGGTGGGTTGAAAGAGTAAACGTCGGATGGAAAATGCTCCTCAATGAGCAAGCCCACGAGAAGCATGCGTCTTCTCCGCCTCCAATCTCGCCTTATTCGCCTCAAAAGCCTTCGACCGCACCTCCGCCTGCTTCGGACAAGCATGCTGCTCCGGCAACCGATGTGTTCCACAGAAGTGCATCGTGCAGTGTGGACATTCGCCCACAATCTTCACAGCTGCATCACGACATTGTACGTCTGAGCCGGAGCCGTGTTGGCATCGTTTCGAGCACCGCCACGGAGACGGAGGACGAGGTGGAGGGTGGATTCTTTTTGGATGTTGTAGTCGGATAGCGTTCGGCCGTCTTCGAGCTGCTTGCCGGCGAAGATGAGACGTTGTTGGTCTGGGGGGATGCCCTCCTTGTCTTGGATCTTGGTCTTGACGTTGTCAATCGTGTCGGAGGACTCTACCTCGAGGGTGATGGTCTTGCCTGTGAGTGTCTTGACAAAGATCTGCATGATGATATCGGTCTTGAGATCAGGTGGCGCGGAGTTGCAAGATGTCTATGCGGGAGGAGCTGCGGAGGGCAGATTCAAATGCTCTTGTCAGCGCTGGGTTCGCTATCGTTGAGCGAGGGAAGCTGCTTACCTCCTTATCAAGAGAGGATGGCGAATTGAGCTCTAGATGAGTAGCCGCTTGCTTGGTATAGTGCGAGGGGCGAGAAGGAAGAGAGCGAGAGAGAGAAGAAACTGAAGAATGAGAAAGCTGGCTAGGCTGTGGGCTGAGAGCGTGCTTGACTGGCTGGGGGTTGTGGTACGTGGTATGTGGTGGTCAGTAACAAGTTGAGGAGAGGAGGGCCAGTCGCAGTTTTATGGGTAGCTTGACTCATACAAGAGCCGCGTCACACTCACACGACTCGTAATCCCCTGTCTTACGTAAGCACAACTCACAGCCCAGTTCAGTTCGCAGCCCGGCGTCTTGGAAACGCGCGGCCCCCAGAGCACCACGTGATACTCTACCTCGGCCCGAAGTTGGCCGAGCTCGGAGGGTTCTCTCGCTCAGACCTCACCTCAAGAAATCGCACTTTGGGTGGGTGGGTGGGCAACTGGGAGGACGTTCACGAGCCACCTTATACGCTAACTTTCGTCTTCGATTTCGCCTCGCCCCGCACCCGCTCTCTGAACAGCATGGCCACGGTGCGTACGCTCCCCTGCCTCTGTTTCCTCTCTTCTCCTGCCCGGAGAGGAGAGTCACCTGCTGTCCTGTGGAAGAAGATGTCTGACACATCTCTGCCCATTCCCTCTCTTGCAGTGCACACCGATCCGCTCAGCACTCGCCGACTGCCTCCTCGCATCTCCCTGCGTTGCTCAACAGGGCCACTCCGCCCAGGACTGTCTGCGGGATCACAATCTGCGCGATGCGTTACCGGACGAGTGCAAGGGCATGTACAGGAGTTATGTGGAGTGTAGGAGAAGTATGGTGAGTTGCTTTCCTACCCTGCTCGTCCTCGACGTTCTCTCGCTGAGGAATTGCTAACACGCCTGCTGTCTCTTCGATTCCTTTTGCGAATATCAGCTCGACATGAGGAAGAGGTGCGTCCCTTTCATGCGCGGTAGTTGTATGCTGTATGTAGGCTGACAAGTCTTCTTCCCTCCACCCAGATTCCGTGGCAACTTCCTCTCACCGCCAGGCGTGACATCATCACCAGCATACACACCCGCAGATTCAGGGGCCAATGCGGAGTCGACTGGTGGGGGAGGGACAGCGTCGTCCTCTGGGTTAGGCGCCGGTCCGTCGGCGGTATCAATCCAAGTTGAAACCAATAATCTCTACCATTTGTCTTCGCTCGCTTCTTGTGTGCGCAGTCGTTCGGGCGACTGGATGATTTTGCTTGTGAGGGAAGGATGCGAGGGACACCATGCATCACACAGCGCGTGCTGGAGGTTCAGCCGTGGATTCTCTGTACGAGGCAGAGCGAGCAGAAATTGACATTGCAACCGAAGAAAGAAGGAAGAGGCAAAGATCACGCTGACGCTGTCGCTGCTCCTCTTTGTGCCTCGCCGACTTTCTATCAAGTCACAGCGAAAGGTAAGAGGAGTCAGAATCGTTGTGCTGTACGACAAAGAACGGGCCAAGCGCGATCGGAGGGTGGAGCATATACACTCACTAATCTTTGTACTTCGATGACGGACTGGAGGTTTCCGTTCTTCTGTGTGAGCATACCCTGTAGCTCTTCAATCTTCTTTCCTACGAACTCCGCGCGTTCTTGGTAGAGCTTCTTCGCGGCTGGTGTGTCCTACAAATTGAGTGCGGAAAGGACCTCGGGGGCGTGAGTCGGGACATGTATCTCAAGAAAGAGAATCCAGTGTTTAAGGCAAAACTCACCTTCTCGACATAATACCCTGTCCCAACATCGACCAGGACATGCCCTACATCCGCCAGCTTGCCAGGGACGTACAACGACGCGGTGAGGGGTACGAGGGTATCCTTATTCTCAGCGCCGTCGGCGGAGAGACTGTTAAGAGCCTCGAGACATGATCTGAATTTTGGCCTGTGCTGTTCGGAGGGCGCCGAAGGAGTCGGAGAGGTGTTCGATTTCTTGTTCTAGTTGTCTCCGAACGTCTGCGAGCTGGATTTTTGGGGGGGAAAGCGTGGGTCAAAAACAGGAGGACATCAAAGAGAAAGGAAAGTATAAGAAGCTCACCTGTGGCAGACTGAGGTCTGCAATGCTGACTCCGCTGTCTGCTGCTGACATTGTGTGTGTGTGTGAGAGTGTGAGGCTCGTGCTCAGCCATCGCCGTCTTCCCGCTTGAAATAATTTCTGGAGGTGGGTTGGAGTCTGGAGATTTGTTATCGGCCCGACAAGGAAGGCGTCTGGAAAAGGCTCCGAGCGCCATCAGATAAAAAAAGAGAGATCGGGGAGAGTCAGTGCCTCCAGAAGATGTGAGACACTGCGGTTGGGAGGGGGGTGATCCGGGGGTGAAAACGGTTGCGTTATCCGTCGTTTTCCTATCGTTTTCCCAAAAATGTGATAACGGGCCCGTTTTCCCCATCGTCATCGGCCGTTGGGAAAACTGCTCAGAAACTTGCGGAGACCACGTAGTCTTCTCGATTGATGTAACCTTTTCTTGCAGTCTGAGAGTATCTACTTAACCGTCGTGAACCTCAAAAAATCCACAGCTCCTTCCTAGCAGAACTGATGCTCATTTCTGAGGACACAAAAGTTCAATTTGCTGAATTTCTACATGAGGATGCGTGGAAGGGGCTCTACCGTGCACTGCTAACATGCTCGTGTGCAAGCTCGTGGGTGCGGGAGGATGCTGGTGTGACCTGAGGCAGAGAGGACAGCCTCACACGCTGAGAGGGGCGGCATGAGCTTTAAACAGAGAGTTTTCAGGAGGCGCATTATCACCTCAGGAAAACGCCTGTAAAACGTTACCGCATCCCCCCATTATCCGGCGGAGAAAACGGATGCGTTTTCCACCCGTTTTCACCCCGGGATAACCCCCCTGCGGACCGCAGTGAGATGGAGAAGATCAGCAGCAACAGAACTTTCTCCATCAGCAGCAGCAACACATCCATCGCCTTCTCGCTCTCTTCGCCTCTTCGCTGCTGTTTGCCGGACAGACACGCTGCGAAAATCTCATCTCCCCCCAGCAGAGATTTCCCGGACTCGACCAAGGCGTCTTCTCAGCGCTAGGTCCTCGTCCTCCGTCCGTGTCCGCCCGACCTCGCGCTTGGCCCTCGGTACCTGAAGAAGCAATCTACGCACAACTTTTCATTCTTCTTCCCCTCCCCGACGCATACTTACATCCGCATACATATACACAGCGCCCACAGCTTCCTACCTCGACATCGCAATACGGTCTCTAGAGCAAACGCAGCGCGCACTTTCAACCGCTACACCTCTTGCTAAGTAGTCCTACCTTCGCGAGGGTGGAAGCCCACCGACCAGCCCGCGATCATCCTATCGCATTACTGCAGGCATGACAACAGCGCCAATCCTCCAGGTCAAAGGGGTGAGTTCTTTCATTCATCTCCCAATACATGCTTTCCATCAATGCGCTGACGATCCCATTTTCGCTTCCCTCTGCAGAACAAACCTTTCGCACCCTTCTCCAACCTCAACTC
Organism: Tilletia indica; assembly: GCA_001689995.1. Classification (NCBI taxonomy): domain Eukaryota; kingdom Fungi; phylum Basidiomycota; class Exobasidiomycetes; order Tilletiales; family Tilletiaceae; genus Tilletia; species Tilletia indica. The sequence continues at coordinate 189,779 of MAPW01000036.1, read as the reverse complement.
AGAAGTCGCCCTCATACAGGTCTGGCAGGCCGTCTCCAAGGCATCCCAGTTCCTCGAGCAGGGGAAACGGCTCGAAAATCTCAGCTGGCGACTATGGAGTCTTCAAGCCTTGGGCGAAGATGTGAGTTCACAGGATCCCTCCTCCCTCCCGCGCGCTCGTTTCCCGATAACGATTGACTCTGAAACCCCGTCTTGCGTATCTCTCTCATAGTCGGATGACGTCGCCCTCCTGAATCGAGGCAGAGTCGCCGGTCATATCCTCAACAGAGATAAAGGCGCCCGGCACTCTTACCCCATCTGGCCAACCCAAGGCGAAATGCTGCAAGATCGACCCATCAGTACCATGCGTGCACAAGGTTCGTCTATTCCCCTGACAGAGAGTCTCCTCTCGAAAGAGCATGCACTCATCTTCCATCTTCGATCCTTCCCCCAGAAACATAAAAGCACAAGCAGAGGCGCTCTCGCAGCCGGTCCCTCTGTGCCCTTGCGTGCACCAACATATCAGAGCGCGGAAAATATAGACTCAACACCTACGGATGCATTCGCGAGCTCCTCACGTACCACGCTGGATGCCAATCCTGTTGCGCTGGGATTATCACAAAACTTACCTCCCCAACAACAGCCCACTCAACCACTCTGGCCCATCTCAAACGTATCGCCCCATGCCACTTGGCACCCTCGCCCTTCTTCCAGCCGTCCCACAACAACCAGAATCATGCAGTTCCGGCTCCTCAGGGCGTTCCATCCGCAGCTCAGATGATGCTTTCGGCTTTGATGGATTCTTTACTGTCGGCAGGCGTCGCTCCCTCTGTCGCTGCACAGGCTGTCCAGCAGAACCCGGCCGGACTCATGAACACGCTGACCTATCAGGGATTGGGACCTTTTGGTGGCATTGGTAGTGGGGATCTGCAACAGCAGGGTGGTACCGGCACACTACCGACCACGCCCATGGATTGGTCTACAGCTTCGTTCTCGACGGGAAACAACTTCTCACATCCCTTCGCTCCGGGACCATCGGAGACGGGTTCGGGTTCGGCGGTGCCCGTGCCAGAACAGAGGAGAGTGAATGATTTGCGACAGCAGATGCAGCTCTCCATATCGACTTCGACTTCATCGCCTACTATGGAAATGTCGCCGGCGGCCATGTCGGAGCCCTCTGGCTCGTCCCTGGCGGCGGCCACGGTGGGAACAGCGGCGACGACTGCGGGTATTGTTGTGGACAATGCGGACGGGAAGCCGGCTTCTTCGTCCAAACAGCTGAGTAAGAAGCGGGCTTCTTTGGATGTGGGTGCGACGGGCTCTGCCGCTGGATCTACCAGTGCGAAGGGGAAGGGTAAAGCGTCTACGAACCCTCTACAGATGTCTCCCGACGCGAGCTCGAGTAGCAAGACTAAAGACGGCGTATCAGGCGGCACAAAACGAGGACCTCTGCAGACTACGTCCTCCTCTGCTCGTAAAGCGGCCAGCACCGTTGCGTCCCCCGCTGCGCCTCCCGATCAGGCTCCACCGCAATGTTCGAACTGTGGGGTGAAGAAGACACCCCTCTGGCGGAGATGTGGCGAACAGCATGAGTTGTTGTGTAATGCGTGCGGACTGTACTGGGCCATGCATAAGACTCATCGACCTGAGAAGCTGAAGCATCATCGATCGGGTCGGAACGTCGGAGGAGGTGGGGCGGAGGCGGAGCAGTGGGCGAGGACGAGGATGGGTATGGACCACATGGTGGCTCCTCCGGCGCGGGTGGTACGATCTCTGAAGATGATGGACCCGAGACGCTCTGTTCGAATTGTGGGACGAGCACGACTCCGCTCTGGCGGAAAGATCGGGAGGGAATACGGTGTGTAATGCGTGTGGGCTTTTTATGAAGCTTCATGGGAATGCGAGGCCGGTGAAGATGAGGGCGGATGTGATTAAGAAGAGGGTGAGGTATGATCATCCGTTGTCGCCCACGGGAGGGTCGGGGATGTCACCTCTTGCTGGGGGGAGTGGTTCGGGGGGTCAGGGTACTATGCTGTTGGGCAGTCCTGGTGGTGGTGGTGGTGGTGGGATGGGACTCGCTTCGGGTTCTGGGTCGACGGGTGGGAATGGGAATGGGACGGGGATGGGGATTGGGCTTGAGGCGATGGATCTCGATGTGGCGTTGGCGAACCTGCATGCGTCCGGGGCGATGTTGGATCCGAGCTCATCGTCGACTCGCGACCTCCTATCCAACTTTGCGCATGAGCAGCAGCAGCAGTCTGGTCCGTCCAATGGTGTCTCTGCTGCTGGGCCCTTTGCAACATTCCATCCTGGGAGTGATACCCTCGGCCGACTCACTACTACGGCTGGTGGGAGTATACCGGGCACGTCGACGAGTACTCCACTTTCCCAAGCACAAACTCCTACGGCCTTTGCAGCCAACAACATCACCATCAACAGGATCCTATCAATGCTCAGCAACAACAACAGCGACACCGACAAGAGCAGGAGCAATGGGCTCAAGCTGCGGGATTCCTCTTGCCTCATGAGCCTGTGGGCGATGGCTTCAATTTCGGACAGGCGCTCTGGGGTGCGATTTGGGGGTGATTGGGAATTGGCATGCGGGTACGTCGCCTGATGGTGGTGGACCCTCTGTTGCGGGTGCAGATGGGAATGGGAATGGGAATGGTGGGGGTGGTGCTGCTGGAGTGGGAGCAGCGGATACGGGGAGTGGGGGAGGCAGCGGCGGCGGCGGTGGAGATTTGAATGGGTTCTGAGCCTTCTGTGTTCAGAGCTTTAGCGTGTAAGAAACATGTACAGTACCGAAGCTCCCTTCTTTTTCGACTTCCAATCAGCAACACCTGGTCGCATTTTTCGTTTACGTCTCCCTCTCAGGCTTCCACCACAGACCGTACGGCGGGATCGTACATTCAAAACAGTTCCAAACACCGTCCGCGAAAACTACATATGCACACGGAAGCTGGATGCCTCTCACGTCCACACGGATCACAGGCATATGAGCATATGAGCTGCCTCGGGAGCGAGAACAGCGCCGTCATTGCACTCGGGCTCTGCTGGTCTTGTTGGCGGAAGGCTTCTTTCAGTCGGTCCGCCTGGCAGTGTTGGAGATCTCATTTCAGAAGAGGGTACAAGAACGAGCGAGAGCTATGGATGTGCTGACCTTCCTTCCTCTGACCCTCGTCTCCTTCCCCTTCCCTCTTTCTCCTCCAACTGGGTCCTCACCAGCGATTCTCACCCTCCTTCTGCGGGACACTCCCCTCCCTATCCCAGATCCAACACTACTATGTTTATTCGCAACCCTTCCTTCCTTCTTCTCCTCGTCCTCCTCTCAGCATACGTCTCCGCTGTTACGGTACCTATTGCCGCCCTCTACGGACGAGATGGCGGCAGCAACTGTCCGGCGGATTGCGCATCTCAAGCCCTTCAGGCCGCGGGCTGTTCGACCATGGCCGATTTCAACTGTTTGTGCAACTCCCAGCGTTTCAAGGACAGCTCGACCTCTTGCGTCCGACAGAGGTGCCCTGCTTCGTAAGTCGGCCTTCTTTTCCCCTCGTCGCTTGAATGGGGCTGACGAGAGACCTCCTCATCTCCCTTGGGTGGATAGGTTGGATCAAGCGATGCAGGTGACTGAGCAACTTTGCGCCTCGAAGGGTGGACAAACCGGCAATCAACCTTCGAATGGACCACCAGGAAACAATCTAGCTCCAGCTCCAGGCGGAGATAAGGGAACAGGACCTAATCTTGGCTCGTCAGGTCACGGCACTGTTGGCCTTCCTGGCACCAGCCCTGAATGTCAGCGCCCGCACATGGTCTGCGCAGACCAGGGAAGTTCTCCTACTCCTCAACTTCCACACGGAGATCAGCAACATGGGAACGTTCAGCCCCCGATGAACAACAATCAGCAGCCGACCGATACACCTTCCGTCAAGCTGCTGCCTGGGACGATCCAACCGGTGGGATATGCTCCTCCTTCTGCTGCAGCTGGGGCTTCGAACACGACGATCGGAAGTGGGACGAAGCTTCCTGTCCCTGGCAGTGGTACCCTTGCTCCACCACTCCCCAGCTCGGCCACTGCATCACGTTTTCTTGCATCTGGGAACGTTCTTGCATTGCTGGCAACGTTCTGTGTGGGGCTATTTTTGTCTTTCTGAACGTTTTTCGGGACGTGACTTCTGCCTACACTGCCTTGAATATTGAAGCTTGATATGCTCAGAAACACACTTTCGGTCAAGACACACGGTGAATGAAGATATCGCTCTGAGAAAGGCAGGGCTGCAATTTTGCATTGAAGAGAAGTCGTTCTTTAAGAGTCAAGATTCGTAGCATTCATTGAAAATATACTCGTACGTTCATACATTAATGTACGTATGTCGTGAGATCGTGCACAGCATCCTGTCCATGCACCGATGGGTCCCGTCCGGGCTCCGACGCTCAAAGCTGAGCACCAACAAGCACGGCCACAGCCAAAAAGAGACCAGACAAGACGTTCGGCGATGCTGCGCCGATGGCTGCCGACTTGTCGACACTTGTTCCATTCGAGCTGGATCCGCCGGGAGGCGTGGTCGTTCCATTCGAGCCGGATCCGCTGGAAGGCGTGGTTGTTCCATTCGAAGGAAGCGTGTCCGGGAAGTTGATGGTGGACGTCACATGTGCCTCGTTGCAGCTGGATTTGATCGCGGCCACCGTAGTGTCGTAACTGGGAACACGCGGTAAGGACAAGCAGACAAAGTTGTCAGTTCGATGGCGATCAAAAGGGAAGAACCGTCAAGACCTTTCAAACTATCTCACCTCTCGGGGCATTTGGCGGCGAGACATTTCTGTTGAGTGATAAAGGAATTGAGAATTCGAGTACGCTTCGTGGACAACCTCCGCATGATGCATGACTCACAACGACTTGATCTGCGAAGGTCTGAGCAATACAGTAGCAGTGTTGGCTGTCGTACTCAAGGCTTCGGGTTTGGGGGGTGCCTTGATCAGCTTGTCCTTTGACATCGTTGGGGCCAGCGATGCAGATGACATCCTGCTTAGCGTCATTCACACATACTGATAGACGGTGAAAAGAAAGTCAACATCATCAGTACGAGGGAACACTTCTCCAGCAGGAACGGTTTCACTCACCACCGCCACAGCCCCCAACAGCGATCCCTTTCTTTGGACTGTGGTAGGCTTCGGGAGCGGCGAGAGCGGGCAGGGCGAGCAGAGGCAGACCAAGGATGAGAAAGGAGGAGTAACGCATGTTGTTCGTGACGGGTAAAGGGGTAAAAGCAATTTGGATGTGGGGCTCGGGGCTTGGAGTAGATGAGCGCAACACGGCTGGATGGGGCGGGATACGCTCCTCTTATAGACGCTCCTTACGGCTGTTGTCGTCCGCAGCATCGAGGGGCTGTGAAGTGTCATGAGGCGGCCTGATTCAAAACACGGTGCGTGCGACGCGACATTTGAGGTTGATACGGTTTACGCCCAGGTTACGCAAATGTGATTTTGACGAAATGAGTTGAAATGAGGGGCCGGAGAGAAACGGCCCCGCACAGGACGCGGTGACAGTAGCAGGAGGACCGAAAGCGACAGCAACCAGCCGCAATTCCTCTGTCCAAGCTGACGATTGGCAGGTACGTATCGATATGGTCGAGTGACATCCTCCGCTTTGAGTTCTCTTCTCTTGTGTCTTGCGGCTCGGACGAATGAATGGCGAATGATGAGGCGATGAGGCGGCAACGGCCGTGCATGGGTCGCCTTTCCCTTTTGGTACATCCAACGCCTCATCAGCCTGCATCGGAAGGGGCTTGTGATGCTGCGATGGCCGGTAAACCTGCGAGAGGGGGGAACGAGGGAGGGGTCAAAGAATATAAAAGGAGTCCGAGCTGTAGGGTCAGTTCATTTTCTTTCCCCCTTCTCACCCAGCTCGCTACATCCCCTCCTCACTTGTACTCACTCACACCCTCTTTGTCTTGCACTACTTCTACATCTTCACAATGCGTTTCACCATCGCCGCCCTCGCTCTCACCCTCGCCGCCACTTCGGCTTTTGCCGCCGGAAAGAACGATACCGCCGCCGCTGCCGCCACCGGTGGTCTCACTGCCACCGCTGGTACCCCCAGCCCCGACCAAGTGGCTGCCTTGGCCAAGTGCAGTTCCTGTGAGTTGTCCTATTGTCTGTGCCGCCAGCAGAGCCGGATTCCTCAGTACTGACCTTGATTCTGCCCACTCTCGCCAGCGTGCACTTCGCAAGCCGCCAAAGCCGCGGGATGCAAGGACGAGAGCGACCTTGCCTGCTGGTGCAAGAGCGACAAGTTCGGCAAGCACGCCTCCGACTGTGTTCAGAAGGATTGCGCTCAAGCGTACGTATTTGTCGATGGCCCAAGCCATTGACTGGATGGCGAGTTTGGCCAAACGTCGTTGCTGACCACCATTTCGTTCCTTTTTGCGCCTGCTTGCAGTCTGCCTTTCGTCTTCCCCGAGCTCCAGAAGAGCTGTGAGGCCGCTAAGCAAACCGCGACCTTCAAGTGGCCCAACGTCACTGCCTCGGCATCCGCATCTGGCGCCGGCGCCGCTGCTGCTGGCGGTGCTACCGCTACTGCTGGCAACACGACCAACACCACTGGTGCCATGGATGGTATGACCAACATGGATGGCATGCCCACCAACCCTGGCGCTCCCACGACGGACAAGAAGAGCGGAGCCGGCCTTGCCGCCGACTTTGTCTGGCCCGCCGTCTTCGGTGTTGCAACCTTCTCGGCTGGTCTCGGTCTTGTCCTCTGAATCTACAGGGTCACCGTGTTGAAGAAGCCAGCGTGCGAAGATCACGATTAGGTGGTGCTTGACCTTCCCCTCTACACCCCTCACCTTCATACGCGTCATGCCGCTCTCCAACTTGCCCCTCTGCAGCTGACAACATTGTATAGTTCCTTGCTTCGATCCCTGCTTGCAAAAGAACCATGTCAGCTCTCCTCTTTGAAGCGATGTACACAGCCCACAGAACAGAGAAAATCAGCGTAAGTGCGATAGAAGGGGGACAGAAGGAAGGAGTCAGCAGTAAGGATAGCTGCGATGAGTAAAAGGGGTCAACGGCAATTGACTGAAATTCATGTACACTGTTAGAGGAAAGAGAGGAAAGAGAAAACAGGCGGAAACAAGATAGCCAGTAGCTGTAGCGGGGAGAATAACGCTATGCATGCCACTTATCCGGAGGAAGAACAGAGGGGGACCCTATCTTCTGCTGCTCAGAAGATGACATCTTCATCTTTGCCTCCGCTGAGTAGATCTGAGCCTTCGCCTGCCCCTCCGCCGATTGCTGGTGTTGTGTCTATCTCTGCTTCTGTCCGGCCTTCTTCCTGGCCCTCTTCCTGGTCCTCTTCATTTGCGGCTTGATCTTCCGCTGCTTCCCGAGCTGCGGTTCGTTCCCGTTCCGCTTCTTCTGCCGTTCGCTTCTTCTTGCCTTGAACCTTCTTGAGACGGAAGAACTCCTCTCTGTAAATGCACCAGGTGTTAACATCAGCTTTCAAAGGGAGGCCACATAGGACCGACAGGCAAGCGTAACCTTGGCACATACCTGTCCGCTTCGTCCAGCTCTGACACAATGTAGGATATGGTGTTCTCCAGACGGGGAATGATAACGTGCTCGATAGCATTCACACGACGGTTTGTCATGCGGATAACCTCGTCGAGAATTACGAAGGCAGTTTGTAGACTGGCGAGCTCGATGAGGGTCTGTAGAGCCTTGGTGTAAATTTCTCTCGCCTTTTGTATTTGTTGTCCACCTCGTGACAGACCGGTGAGGGCGAATTCTAGGGGTGAATGAACGCATGTATTTGAGATCAGAAATGTCGTAACTGGGCCCGCGCAAGGATTCGGATCAAACTCACCTGCTGCTCCTCCTGACGCCTGTGTCTGTGCCTCAAAGGCGGGCAGGAGAACACCAGATACGTTCTCTTGCTTGGCCTGGACTCGGAAGCTGGCGGTCTTGACGCTCTCCTGAACGATGTAGGAGATGTCACCGGTCGCATACTGAACCTCGGCGAGAGAGAATGATGCGAGCTGCATGACCCTTCCCATCTTCCGCTTCGCCTCATCGATCTTGTCGGTGATGGTGCGGAAACGCTTTGTGAGGGCATCGGCCTTGCGCTTGAGGAGGGAGTGGCCGGTCTGGGCGCCCTTGAGCCGGAGCTTGGTCGCGTTGAGCGTAGCCCGCGTGGGGAATGTATTTTCGCGCGCACCCTTGCCAGACATCCTCGCTATCGTATCTTTCTCGGAGTGGGTTGGAGGTCGTGGATAGGAGCAACAACAACAGCGACCCTGGCGTGCACGGTCAGCGTATCGAGGAGCTCCCCTGCCTGAGACGGATCGCCAGTGAGTGGATGATCACCGTCTAGTCGAGCCCGACTAGCGCACACCACCCATCCTTCGCGCGAACATCACTTGATGCAGGCGAGCGCTTGGGGCCGTGGATGGCATTGAAGAGCTTCTTGATTTCTGAGCTTTTGTCTGCGAGCGGGGGTACCCAATAATCTGCATGCCCAAGGACGATGGCCTGGTCGAACGTGCGCGCAAAGCCAGGCATCAGGGGACGACGCATCCTGGAAGACGACTACGATGATGAGGAGGAGGAAGGCGCCATCTCCGATCAGCCAGAGGATGACGATGAAGACGAGGATGAGGCCGAATATGACGACGATGAGGACCCGGACGGCGACGCAGATGGAGACGGCGATGTGCCCATGGACAGCCCGGACGACGGCGGGGATGACGATGACGGCGCGGGCGAGGATGACGACGAAGATTACGATGAGGAGGATGAGGATGCGGACGGCGAGGCGGACGACGATGGCGACGGCGACAGCGACGACGATGGTGATGGCGATGACGACGACGATGATGGGGATGGGGAAGACGATGACATCGATGCCGACGGGGATGGAGAGGAGGTCGACGCCGAAGCCGATGGCGATGGGGACGACGATGATGACGACGACGACGACGATGAGGATGCGGACGGAGACCCTGACGATGCTGCCACACCAGCTACCACAAAGGCAGGCACGCCTGCGCCTGCGCGCTCCGAATTCTCGCTGGCGACTCCATCGAAATCCGGTCCAGGCCGTTTCCAGCGAGGTCCCACCAGCTCCGTGGCAGACGACACTCCCTCGCGTCCCAGAGGACATCGGAGGCTGGACGACGACTACGATGACGAGGACGAAGAAGACGAGGACGAGGATGCTAGCACTCGCGCGCAGCTCCCTTCTTTGCCGCCCAAGCCAGTCCGCTATAGCAAGTACGCTCCCGAGACATACACTGAGCGCACAAATGCACGACTCGACGCGATTCGGCCCTCCGATGAGGTCTTTCAAACCAACGCATACAGCATCGAGCCCTCAGCCGCGGCGCCTCACGTAGCGCATGTACACGCCTTCTCAATGAGCGCAGACTCTACCGTCCTCCTCACAGGTGGAAGCGACGGCTATGTGCGCTCATACGATCTCTACCAGACGATGAACGGCCGACAGATGTTGACGCAGAGCGTTCGACACGCGTATGTCGAGGGAGTTGTGCGGGCAGGCGTCATGAAACATTTTTGGGGGAATGACGAAGTTCCGTGAGTGCCCATCGAGCATTTGCTCTTCTGCATTTTCGATTTCCGCTCCTTGTCGCTGATCCCCAAGAGCTTCTACCTGCAGTCGCAAAATGAACCCTGCCCTTATAAAAGAAGAACTTCCTGTCAGTGCAGTGCATTCTTTAGCATGTCAGCGCGATGCGTTATGGGGTCTAAGTGGGACAGAGGTGAGCACGAAATACCTTTCAGCGAGCATGGCGCAGCATTTGGGCTGATGCAATTGCGGAATCTGGTCGGGTCTTCCCAAAGTCTGGTAACATCAACCTCTTTACTATTCGGCATGCTTCCGGTCGCATTCAACACGTACTGAGAAAGCATAAGGCACCGGTCTCGGTCATGGCGCTTGCGGATGGTGATCGAACTCTCATCAGCGGGAGCTGGGACCGCAATGTGCATGTGAGCATATAACAGTCTTCCGCTCAGGGCTCGTTGATTCGCCGCTGACGGCCTTTTGAATTCTTCAGCAATGGGATCTTGACACCGGCAAAGTCGTTCGTTCCTATCCCGGCCATGCAGGCCAGGTATCCAGTCTAAGCTTCAGACCTATTCAGAACGGGTCGAGGCACAAACGAAGGCGAACCTCTCCTCGAGCAGAAGATGAAGATGCAGCCAACTCTAGCGCACTCTTGGACGACCCAAATACCCAGATATCCATCTCAATAAGGACCCCGAAAGCACTCATCGAGCAGGATACTAAGCTCGAAGAGATGGAGGTCGAAAATCCCAGCCCATCGACTGCGGCGAAGCCAGCCGAGAATGATAGTGAAGACGAAGGCAAAACACCGGTACCGGACCGAACTGTAGAGCCAATACAGGTTCAAAGCGCTCCTCAACCGCCTCCCCCTCCTGCCCCACCCGACGATAAAAAACACAAGGACGACCAGCAGGGCACGATCTCTTCTGGCCTAAGATTGTCGCTACATGCCGCCGATGCGGACAATAGCAAAGCGGACGTTGCCAAGAACGGTGACCTTAGTAAGGCCGGGGTTCAACCCGCGGCCGATGAGGACAATGACTCGTTGTTCGGAGGCAGTGACGAGGAAGCGGCAGCCGAAATTGCGTCTTCCGCAAAGCCGGGGGCTGATGGGCCCACGGTTGGTAACGCCACTGTCCCAAAGCCCAGCGATGGGCCAGAAGCTGGCGCGGATACGGGTGATGCGGACGGAGAAGCTGATGCCGATGCGGACGGAGACGCGGATGGGGATGACGACCGAGACGGGGACGCCGACGCTGACGATGATGATCAGCCCTTGTTCGCCATCGCCCTCCGCGAACGGGCGGCGGGAGTCGGAACACCATCTTTAACATCCATTAGCCTTCCGGCCGGCTCGGCCCTCGCTCGTACGCAATCCTCCTCTACGCTAAACAACTCGAACAGTCCGGCTTTCGTTGCTGGTGGCGGTGCAGGCTTACTGATGCCTGTCAACGGAGCTTCGGCTGCGGCTGTCAGCTCGCCTATTGGCTTAGGTGTGGGCGGAACAACGCCTGCATTACCTTCCTCTCAACCTCTTCCGACGGTGTCAGCCGCTGTTCCTGACCTTGCGGCACCACAACCACCTCCCAAACCTCGAACCCAAACATCCCATCTGCCCAAGCCCGCCTTCGGACCTGCGACGGCTGTGCGCGGATTCAGTGACGATGTGTCCACCTTTAGTGATGATATCCTGCTGTCGACGACGTTGGCTGGGCAGGTCATGTTGTGGGACCGTCGGGTGAAGAGTAACAGTGGTCCAGTGGGCATGCTAGCGAATGGACGCTCCCACATCGACTCGAACAACATGCTCGGTATCTCGGGACCTCATGCACACCTAAACGGAGCTCCGAATGGATCGCGTGGTTTACAACGAACCTTAAGTGGGCTCAGTGGACATTACGGATACGAAGCGCCTACGTTGTCTTCTTCATCGTCGTCGTCCAACCCGTACGAGCAAGGACGTGGAGTGCGCGCACTTGCATTGCCGGAGAAGACGCCGCCCTGGTGCGCGGCTGCCTGTTGGTCCGCCTTCGGAGATCGGATCTATGTTGGGCGACGGAATGAGACTGTGGATGAGTGGGATTTGAGGATGGTGGGTTCCAAGGGGGATGCTGATAATAGCAAGCATAATCCGAGGTTTGTGAGGAGTTTGAAGTTGCCAATGGGCAGTGGGAGTGTTTCGGCACTGTGCGCGATGCCGAACGGGAGACATATTGTCTGGTGCGTAGCTACTTCGTCTGACTTCGTTGTCGATTCTGTGTGCTCGCAGACTTATCACTTTCCTCGTCTACGGATACTACAGTGGGTCATTCGACAACGTCCGACTTTGGGATACGGAGGCTGGTGAAGGGACGATGCCCTTCCGGATCGTCGCAGGCCATCATGGCGGGTTTGTGTCTCAAATGGGTGAGTGTTGAGAATCTCCTTTACGACCCGCTGGGATGGAAGAATGACGCAGCTTACACCGACTTCTCAACCTGATCAGGTGTCGATGCGACCGCGCGCTTCCTGTTGGTGGCCTCGGGCGATCGCGGCTGGCTGTCCACGTCAACAGAGGCGCTCTTGATTCACGAGATCCAGGCGCAGTGATGAGTGATTCGCCAACCAGGGCAACGCCAAACAAAACGCCACAACCGACTGCTTCAATGTCGAGTGAACCCAAAAAGTCTGGTTCCTTGTATTACTTACTGTTACCCGCAACCTGCTTTGCAAGAAATCTCAGACGTTACCTACTCGATTTTCATCATCCATGCCTCGTCTCTCGACTATCGCATCTGGCTCGCTCACACCTATTCACCAGAGACGATTCGCATCGGACTTGTTTCTGGCATTACGACTTGAGAATGTCATTCACAGCTTTGCTGATCTCTCCTCCTGTGACGCGCGACTTGTCGACAATGGCATTGACGCCCTTGATGACCTGTCCGACCAGCTTCTTCGCTTCCACACCAGCCCCACCAGCCGAAGCCCGTACGCTTTCTACCACCTGCCTGACCACGCCGTCCAATTCGTCCCGGGTCATAGGTTCTGGCAGAAAGGCCTTGATAATCTTGGCCTCCGCGTCCTCCTTCTCCGCCAGGTCCTCACGCGGACTCGGGGTAGCAGCCCTGAACTGAACGGCCGCTTCCGTGCGCTTGGCCAATGCTTTTTGGAGTACGGTACTCAGCGAGGCTGTGGAGGATCCGGAAGCTGCGTTTGGTTGCTTTTGGGCGTACTGATATTCGGACAGCACGGAGCGCAAGACGGTGGAGGAGGTGGAGTCCTTTGCGCGCATGGAGTCTTTGAGCTTCGACTTGATGCTGTCTAGCAGAGCAGCGTCGTCGTTCTGAGTTTGCGCAGAAGCTGTTGAGAGAAGAGCAGAATGATGGTCAGCGCCAAAAGGTCAACGTGGGAACGCAGAGGTTTGGACTCACCGGAAAAGGTACGTCGAGCGAAGGAGACATTTGCAATGGAGGGCAGCGCCGTGCGTGCCGCCAAAGAAGACGCAGCTGCGCTCCTGCCGAACATTCGCGCTGAAGTACTTGCCAACATTTTGTGCGAGAGCAAGTTGGTAGTAGTCCGCTCTTGCCCTTCGCATCTTTCGAAAGTTCCCCTTCAGGCTTCACTCACTTCTTTTGCTCGGCTGAAGTCGGATCTAATCTCTGCCGGGAACGACCGATGTCAGACTGTGCCTAACTGGCAACTGCCCAGTAAAATGCTTCCAGGAAGCAGGTTCATCGATCATGGGCATGGAGATCATGCATTAGCAAGGGAAGATAATGCAGGCCAGACATCGAGGGTATGGGTGATTAAAACAGTGGCGGCAGGGCGTCCGAGGACGACTGTTCACATGAACATCGCGACACCGGCGGGAACAGCCATCGTGATGAAGAGGGCAAAGCCACCGAGCTGGGCGACCGAAGCAGAAGCGCCCGACTTCGGAGGGGTCTTTTGTGGAGCTCCAGTGCCCGCAGTGTTGCTGTTGGTCATGTTGGCGCTGGTGATACTGGCTGGGAAGACGACGTTGGTCATGTTCTGGCCGTTGGCGCCGCAGATAGCCTTGATAGCCTGAACACCGATGGGGAATCTGTGTTGTAGAAGAAGGGAAGGAATCTCAGTGAAACTGTAGAGCAGCATCGTCCATAGTGTTGAATAACAGTCAACGTACGCTTCAGGGCAACCGCTCGAGACACAGGCAATGGCATTATCGATGAACTTCTGGCTGTTGCAGAAGCACGGGAAGTCGGTAAGAGCACTGCAGCCAGCAACAGGAAGGGCCTGAGTGGCGCAAGTAATCGCGCAGGTGCCGTAGTTGTTGGTGGTTCCGTCGCCAGCAGCGGCAGCGGCAGCCTGCGCTGCTGCTACTGCTTGAGCAGGACTTTGAGCAGATCCCTGAGCAGGAGTGGAGGAGCTCGAGTTGGTCTGGGCCGAGACGCCGGCTGCGAGAGCGAAGAGGAAGATGACGTTGTTGGAGAAGCGCATGATGTAGCAGGGAGGAGTGAAAGGCTGGTAAGGCAGGTATGAGCAGAGGGGTGGATGGGATAGGATGTGGGTATGGAAGAGGAAAGGGTGAAAGAGCTTGTCAGCCTGCGTTCTTAAGTACCCGCGACAGCATACAGCATTGCTGGTAACGACATGAGATGCGGGCCAGCTCAGTCACCACGGTATGAGATGAGATTTGGAGTTATTCTCCGGTAAGAGTCTGGGAGCGGTCTAGAAACTGAAAATTTGATGTTACAGCACGCGTTGTTCTGTTCTTTGCTGTGATCCGGTCCGAAATCCCATTCATTTGATGAGGCTTTGGCCAGTCGCCTCTTCGCCTCAGAGGATATCGAGGTCGCCCAAGGACTTGATGAGGTAGGTGGGTATAACCTTTGCATCCTTAGCATCAATCTCAGCCTTGGTGGAGATACCCGTCTGGACCATGAGACTGTCGATTCCACCGTTGATGGCAAATTCGATGTCGGTGTCGAGTCGATCGCCAATCATAATCGCCTTGGACCGATCGAAGTGTTTCCTGCGCGCCGTTTCATCTCAATTTGGTCAGCTACACGCCGGCCCGTAAGGTCATGCTGCGCCAAGAAGAGAACTCACTTGGCCACGATGCAGTCCAACATTGGCTTGTGAGGTTTCCCAATGATCGTGGGTTTCCTCTTTGAAGCGAAGACGAGAGGGGCCGAGAGCGAGCCAGCGCCTGGAGGATGATCAAGATAAACGTGGTCAGTCGTCGCAGAGCGTAGAGCTTATCGCCTATCTGTTAGTATTGAAGTACTTACCTGGCCACGGTCCGCCTTTGGCTGGGAATGTGGAATCATCGTTGGTAAGGAGGAAGTAGCACCCGCCACCTGTTTGGCCCTCTTGAGGACCCTGCTCATCCTCAGCCCCTGGTCGAGTCAGGTGCTTGAATGCCTTAGCAAGCTTGAGGTAGGAGACGTGCATGTCGAAACCACAAAGAACAGCGCCGACGGAAGGGTCGATGGCACTTTCGTCTTGAAGGGAGCTGAAGTCGAGTGGTGGAGGAATTGGTTATCAGCTGGGTCCTGCGGGCACCGGAAACGAGTCAGTCTATATACGAAGGACGTAGCGCATGCTCGAAATACTCAGATACGAACCGTTCCTCCGCAGGTCTGTACGCCCTCTTCGGCGAGCTCATGCTCGATTCCGGACATTCCAAGTACGTATACTTTTCGATCGGCCGGGAACTTGAGGACATGCTTGATGTAGACCGCCGCCGCGTACGCAGACGAGAAAATCTCGGACTGGCTCATTACAAAGAAGATCTAGGTCAGCTGAACCATGACTATTCACGAGCAGATAGGAACGGAACTCACTAGTTCCGCATGTATGCCCATATCGAGGATCTTCTTGAGGTTTTCCTTCCGGCTCTTGGTCGCATTGTTCGTCACAAAGATGATATCTTTCCCCTTTGCTCTGAGCTTATCCATGACAGACTTTGCGCCTGGGATAAGATCTGATCCTTCCCAGATCACTCCATCGCAGTCTGTGAATATGTCCGGAGGGCAAGGTCAGTTCTAAGTCCGTAGGCAGATGGAGAGAAGAAAATGCAGAGCAACCTACCGAACAAGAAGGTGTCGTATCGATTCACGAGCTCCTCGTATTCCTCCTTCGAGGACAGCTCCTTGTATGCACTCATCTCTCAGTCTAGACACTCGGGAAAGATCGCGGATAGCTTTTCCTCACAGTCGTCTCCCAGCTCGAGTTTGGGACGCCCGAGCTCGATGACGCCGAGGACGAGGACGAGGTTCGCGGTCATTCATTGCGTAACGACTGGATGAGGTCAAGCCCGATTGATTCGTCCATGACCAAGATTTCTTCCAACCTGCCTCGACTATCGCGGGACAGCATTCATACAAATCATGGCGGGCCCTTCTCTCGAGGTCTTCAAGTTCGGTCTGTGAGTTCGCCTTACACGTCCTTCATCGCGGGTGCCGGGCTGGCGAGTGGCTGGGCTGAAAATTGTTCGTTGGCTCTTCTGTGTAGATACCTCTTTTTCCTCTGGCCATCATGGTCCACTACGGTGACCCAGAGTGGTACCATAAGCATGTCGTACCCGTATGTTACTCGGCGCACCCATGAGGGCATTCTTCAGCTCTAGTCGTCTTAACTCATCTTTCCGCACGCATTTTTACGTCTTCGCCTTCTAGATTCGGGAACAGTACTGGCCTAAGGAAGAAACCCTCTATGTAAGCCTCCCCAGCTCTTGTCCTCGACTCAGCTCGCCAACTTCCTGTTTACACGCGTCTCCTTCCTTTACAGCACCCACGCGAAACACATCCGACCTCAAGTCCGCCCTCGAAGATTACCGTCAGAAGAGAATAGCCAGGAAATCAGAGGATCACACGACCTCTTCTGCTTCGTCAGCAACAGCCTCATCGAAGGTTCCGAGCGTCACTGTGGCCCAGAATGGAGCCTCGTCGTCGGTGCTACGGACGCGGGATGTGCGGACGTCAGTACCGGAGTGGGCTGCGCAGTCGTCTCGACGATTGGTATGACTGCACGAAACGGAAATGTACCACCTCTCTCTATCTCTATCGTTTCCGAAGGCGCCACGTACTTACTGGAGAAGAACTCTTCGGCTGTATGCATCGGACGCGACCATGGAACCTAATCGTGATCTCACGCCCAACCTTCACCTCTTGGACGAAGGAAACATAGACTCTTTCAGATGTCAGAGATTAAATAGGCAGATAAGGTACACGAAAGTTGCTCCAAAAGCCCAAGCAAAGGAAACACACACAGAACGAAAGATCGAGACTTGCCTCTCAAACCTCTTTACAAAGCCCTCTCCCACTCCGTACCTGCGCATTGCACAGCCCGACCTGAATCGGCATCGATACCAGACTCGCGAGACAGATGCCGAGCGTATCTGCGACGCCGATGCATGCGATGCGGAACTCTTGTTGTTGCACACGTCGAGCGAGCTCAAGCTCGGGGAGAGAGGCTGCTGCTGTACCAGCTTCTGCATCGTCGTCGTCTTCTTCGTCCGCGTCGGCGGGCAGAGCGATGCGTTTCGCCGGATCGCTCATTGCAACTTGATGGAAGACAGAGACGCTGGGTGGAAGAAATGTTTTAATTGAGAAGCTTCCACCTTGGAGAACTTTCAGATAATTCCAAGAAACTCACTATGCAGATCCACCGGCAAGGCCTTCAATGCAGATCAAGAAGATCGTCAGAGGACTTGCGATATCGGCACTGAACCACGAATACAGACTCTCAGATGTGAGCACCAAGAAGAGAAAGCCTGGGACAGGGAACGGTCTATGGTCAGCATGAGTGGCCCTGTGAAACATGTGACAGTCCAATGAATGCCAATCGTTGATTGGAAACTCACATTGGATGCCAGTGGGAAACCAAAGGAAACGTTTGGGGATCGCTGGTAATCTCAATATTGATATTGATGAGCGGCTGATGAAGACAAAGGTCTGCAACGAGGAATCCAAGGGGACGCAAAAAGCTGGTCAGATGCCTGAGCTCTTGACAGAAAGCTTGAATCATGGTATGAAGGACGTACCTGGTAGCAAAGCTGATACAGCGGATAGTAATCACTCAGCTTCTTGACGAAGTGCGATAACACGGGTGTTCCTTCGGAGTAGGGAGTGGGTAGATGAGCGTCGGCGCGACTCCTTGGTTTATCGTATATTCGGCCAAGTAGACAATCGCCAAGGGTAAGACGAATATGAAGAGCATCGGTCGGAGGAGCTCCATCTTCTCGGAGAAGGATAGGCTCACTTCCAGACTTGATGCGTCATCCAGGGCCGCCCCATTCGCTTTGGGAAGTCTGACATTGGCACCGTCCCGATTTGGTCTGATACCTTCCTCCTCATCCTCATCCTCCTCGTCGTCGTCGTCGTCTTCTTCCGCAGAAACTACGCCGCCCGACTCTCTCCCTCCTCCTCCTTCTTCCCCCGTCGCAAGCGCCGCATATCCCGCAGCAGCGCCCAGCCCCTCCCGCTCCGCAATGAGCGTCTCCGCAGACGGGACCAACAAAAAGAAGGATACCGCCATCAACCAGGGCAAGACCGACAAGAGCGATAGCCCACCCTTCACACCGAGCGGTCTGACAACCCACCAAGCCGAAGCTCCCAAAAAGCCCGCTGCGCCTGTCCCACTGGCGAACCAGCCCACACCTTCGCCCGCATAGCTCTTGAAGCGAGTCGCGAGTTGGAGCCAGGTCAGTTCGCCTAGGCCTGAGCAGAAACTTGCGATGGATATACCGAGGAGACGCATGAAGGCGCTTTCGAACCATGCGATCATCTGCGTTCCGTAGAGTCCAAGGGGGATCAGCATGAATCGCAAGATACGGACGGCGGCGGGGGAAAGGCTACTCACCAGCATACCGCCAAACGTCAGCGCCGAACAAGCCCATACTCTCCTCTTATACTGAACCTCGCCCTTCAGGAAGTAAGGAAGATAGCCTTGGCGCACAGCGCAGGGAAGATGTTGGCGAACGCTACCACGCCCGTCGGTACGCCTTTCGGCATGAGCTCCAATGCAGCCGTGAGTATGATGACATAGCTAATATTGTTGAGCGTGCCGAAGAGGAAGAAGGCCAGGGCGAAGCGGAACGTCGTCAAGCTCGTTTTTGCTGTTGCCGCGGGTGGGAAGTTGTTGCGGCGCTCCGAGAGGATGGAGCATCAGGGAGAGTGCCATCGCCTGCTTGGGTTGACCTTCTTCCTTCCATAGCGCGGGAGGAAGAGGTCGAAAGAGGTCGGAGAGGGACAGAGGCGGAGGCGGAGGACGAGGGTT
The DNA here is from genome assembly GCA_001689995.1 of Tilletia indica. Taxonomy (NCBI): domain Eukaryota; kingdom Fungi; phylum Basidiomycota; class Exobasidiomycetes; order Tilletiales; family Tilletiaceae; genus Tilletia; species Tilletia indica. The sequence goes on along the minus strand of MAPW01000036.1, from coordinate 170,974 downwards.
TGCCTTGGTTCAGCGGCGGCATGCGAGCAGCGCAACGTCCTCTGTCGTTCCCTTTCTAGTCTGGCCTGAGCGCTCCGTGTGCTTGAATGCGCGAGGTTTGGGAAGTGAGCGATGAGATGTGTGGTAGTCATGCGCAACTGTCCAGCTTACTTTGGTACCTCGTCTGTGCGCAACTCAAGTTCGACGCTTCCAAGGTGGATAGATACGGACGCGAGAGAAAGACAGTGAATCATTCAATTGAGGGTGCATTACAAGCATTTAACCCAAGAGGAAAAGAGCTGTTTGCCCGGCAAGATGACCGTCGCAGACGTGAGGCACAAAAGTCGTAGAGGTGTCTAAGAGGCGGCCAAGGAAGGGAAGCAAGCTTCCCCACCTTGTACATCCGTATTCCGCTACTGAAAAATTGGTAACAGCTATGGATGGGCGGAACGATGGGGTCAGGCGTGAGCCCGTCCACGTTCCGCCCAGCTGTCAACAGAGTGTTGAGCGGGTTCTTCTTGTGTGGGAGAGGAAAGGGGTAGGAGGAGGAAATGGGTGAGGGAAAACAGAGAGGGGCGCAGGAGGCTGTGGGATAACTGAGAAACAAAGTCAGCGCGGCGTGAGAACGACAGAGAAAGGAAGAGGTGGGTTGTCCTTCGCCTGCGTTTGGAAACTCTTGAAGGAGCCTACGCGCCAGACAAAGAGATGATGGGCACGGCGATGGTACAACAGTTGGATGAGATTTGAAGCAAGGTTGGAGGTTGAGGCCGAAGATCACGAAGGCAGACCTCCGTCCGGTAGCCTTTCTATCCGGTATTGATGCTGGACAATGTACATGAGGGGTATGCCCTGGTTGAGAAGGAAGGAAAATCAGGGCCACGCGCATCATCTTACCGGGAAGATGTCAATCGTACTCACAGGAATCTGACGAACTCTTCTCCGCAGTTCTCGATCGCATGTGGCGACAATGTAGCACTTGTGTGTCTGTATCCGGTTGATGAGACAGTCATCGGCGTAGGTGCCCTTGTGACTGCATGGTAACCTCTCGAAGCGCGGGTCTCTGGCTACGCGTAGGGCGACGCGGTATTTGGACCTAGCGACTCCAACTCGGCCAGGACGCATTCTGTGATGCATGGAATTGCTAGAGAAGTAACAAGAGCACGTCAGAGAGCTGAACAGAATCAAGACCGTGCATAGAGGGCAAATCACTCACTCTTTGCGTACAGACAATCCATCATGCCCTGAACCATCTCGATCTTGTTCTGCAAGCTGAAGTTGATGAAGTTGGTATCTATCAGGACGCGATAGGGAGGACCGAGGCCGGTGTTGTGATTGAAGAAGAGGGAAGAGGCGGGCGTGTTGATGTGTCGAACAGTGACAGCGCTGGATCCTGAGCCTGATGCGCCTGCGCCACTGCCCGATGCAGTTCCTGCCTTTTGCTTGCCTTTTCCTTGTGTCGATGATGAAGAAGCGCCTTGGGTTGTCTTGGATGCGGCTCTGCGTGGGTTCAAGGTGTGTCAGTCATCATCCTCCCTGACAGACGCTGCCTTTCCAGCACAGGACAAACTCACAGTCTTGGGTCCTTGGGGTCGAGCATGCGCTTTGTGAGAGCGAACTTCTTTGTCTTCTTGATTCTGCCATTGTGAGAGTGAGCTGGATGTCGATGAGGATGCGAAGGTGGTGGATCACAAGTAAGAAGTTTCGTCGCAGCTTCAAGCCGAGAAAAAAGTTGGGGGATCGGCGATTCGGCGCTTTGCAGAGAGGCGACAGAGATAACGATAAGACGCGGAGATAAGGATCCTCACCCAGAAGGCCAGAAGGTAGGCGGGCTTCGAGGTTGGGGGAAGGTAGAGGACATATTGGAGGAGGAACAACGATGGCATGGAGCGTCGCCTCGCTGCCCTCGCCGCCTGGAGTGTCCGCCCAGAAGCTCGCCGCACTCGCCCAGCCATGGACAGCGCACGACACCGACAGCGCCCAGGCTAAGCAGCAGCAACAGCCAGAACAAGAACCAGACTTGACTCCCCACCGCATCACGAGCTTCAAGGGATCAGGTCTCGCTGTCCTCCGCTCTGAAGGGACTTCTGTTGAAGCGCAATCCTCAGCACCATCTCGCGCAACATTCTCTCACCTCGAATTCTCCTTCCCGCTCAAGTTGATCCACCCTCGTACAAGCTCACACAACGCCAGCGCACAAATCAATGCCTCTCCTCCTCATCCTCAAGAACGTCTTCAGCAAGAATAGAAAAAACGAATGGCGTGGCGGCCCTCTACATCGTCAGCTACGGCGGAGGTCTCGTCTCCGGTGACCGGGTCGAACTAGACATCGACGTCGGACCAGGATGTACCCTCCTCTCTCTGACCCAGGGAAGTACAAAGGTCTTCAAGATGCGACGTCCACCACAACAGCAAGAATACTCATCCCCATCTGTGCTGAATCTGGAGTGGACGTCTCAGTCATTCAGATATCTCGTACGGCCCAAGGCTCTGCTTCTCGTCCTTCCCGACCCCGTCACGCCGTACTCCTCAGCTCGGTACGCCCAAACACAGCGCTTCGACCTCCGATGTGCCCATACCTCCCACCTCGTCGTCCTGGACTGGTTCACCCCCGGCCGCGTTCGCTATCAGCAGACACCTCTCTCAAGAGGGGAGGCCGAAAGGGAAGGCGAGCTCTGGACTTCGCAGCATATTCTTCCAGGAACGAATTCCGCATCGCAGGAAACGTAGTCGCTCGGGACGCACTCTTGCTTGAACATCCCCTCCAACAAGGCCATGACAGAGCGAACAGCCATCAAGGCAAAGGAAACGCACTAGCGCACGCTATGCATCCCTTCATCATATACGGCACACTCTTCCTATACGCACCCTCTGGTCCCGTCCGACGTATCCTCGACTCACTCCGAGCGGAATTCAGCAAGATTGAACAGCGCAGGATGAGGAGGAGTACACCGGCTGCCTCGGGCTCAAGTACTACAACCCAATACCCGACAAGACCAGATCCATTCTCAGCGGAAACGGTATATGGACAAGGTGGAGTCGAGGCAGGTCAGGTCCTATGGTCGCTTTCCGACTTGCCCTTTCAGTCTCAGGCTATTCCAGCAACTTCATCATCTGCCTCACAGCCATCAGTCGAGAAGCAGAATCTCACAGTCGTCCGGCTCGCGGGACGTCGACGGAGGCAGTGAGAAGATGGCTCGCATTGAGGCTATCCCTTCTCGAAGAACTCGTAGGCCCGGACTTGTACAAAGCTGCTCTGGTCACCTAGGCCCCGAAAGGAATAGAAATAGAAAAGGTCACAACTCGCGATATCACAGCACGCAGCAGATCTGCACCTCGAAGATGTGAATAGTCTCTTTGACATTGAGGGAATCGGGTTGTTTCTAGCTATACTGCATGCATCTATGTACAATTGAGTGGGTGAAGAGAAAGCGACGAAGTGCCACAGGAGACGATGATTGTTGACGACGAAGAGAGACCAAAGAGTTAGAGTCGATGGGGGCCTCCTAGCCAAGTACGAGGGACTTAGGGGTAGATGGGTGGGAGCAGGCCAGCAAGCAAGGCAGAGTGTTTCGGCAGGTCTAGAAGAAAGCTGCGTGAATAGAGTCCATAAATCGTACGGCTGTCGTTTTTAGGTGTGACCAAGCGTTTAGCGAGAGCCATATGAACGACCGAGCATCGATAAACAACCGGAACTTTCGGAAGGATCGTGAGATTCTTGATGGCTGAACCAGGCAACCGTCGCTGCGTGGAGAAGGGGTATGTCGAGGCAATATAAATCGTCCTTGTTGTGTCTTGGGAGGGAGAGTCGAGAATGAGAGAGAGATAGGGCCCAGAGAGCAGCATATCCTGGTCGTGGACGAGATTCACTGGCAGTCGAACGAAGCTGCCGCGTCCGTCTTCTGCAAACATAAAGGGCATGATTCAAGGGTCAATGCTCGTACTTCGCAACAAGGAAGAACTTGGGAACGGGCACCCTTCTTCATCCGCAAAGCACACTCACAGTAGCGTTCGCCTTCAGGTGAGCCTGCAAAGGCCAAGGACACAACTTCCTCGTATTCTTGACCCCAAACTCAAACCTCCTATCATCCTCAATATCAGTCTCCACCCTCAAGCCCGAAGCCTCCTCTTTCGTCCGATAACTTGCCCCCACAATATACTCGGGACTCGTGCCGTTCTCCACCCAGTTGAATAAAGCGAGAGTCGCATCGTGTCGGGCGTCGAACTGGAGTGGACGCGCGCCTGGTGCGGTTTGGGATGCGCCGCCAAAGTTCCACGGTCCATCACCCGCTCGACAGTGGGCCATACCGGGCACGAGGAAGAGTCGGTACGAGTCAGCGAGGACTTCGAAGTCACCTACAACTGCCGCTGCTCCTGGCGCCGCACTACTGCCCTGCTTGGTACTCGCCACAGCGTCATTGACAGCTTGGTAGTATCGCACCGACTCGCCAGGCGGAATGAGTTGATCCGCCAGACCATGAGTATGGAGGAGCTTGCCATGTGTAAGAAAAGGGCCAAGATTCGTATACCATGTGTTGCCCCGACCAGGGTTCGCTATGTTCCCCGCTGCGATCAACTCCGGTGTCAAGGCGGCGAAGGGATTGAAGGAGGAAGGAGACACCGAAGTCAGGTTCATGACTTGATACTGGAACCAACCACTTGCAACGGAGAAGGGCGAACCCGTAAGTGCTGATCCAGTCGAAGACCAAGCTTCCTCCGATCCTGGTAGGAGACCCGTATGGACCAAGTCACCATTGATGGTAAAGTTGCTGTAGATGTCCGCCAAGTTGTTCAGTTGCGCAGTGGACAGGCAGTTCTTGCTAGAGCTCGGCGAACACGCCAACAGAGGCGCGAAGAGATCGAAGGTGCACGCAGTCGTGTTGGACACCACACCATCCAGCACACCATCCAGCCCATCACAAGCAACCGACACCGCATCCCTGATCGTCTTGTACGCCGTCATAGAAATGTATTCCGGAGCCTTAGGATTAGACACCTTCTCGTTGACCCATATCTGCCAGGCGCTCACGTTCGTAAAACTGATGGCGGGCGACCCAGCGAGAATCCCATCGTAATCGGCAGGGAAGAGACCTGCTTCAGAGAGACCTTGCCGACCGCCCATGCTGCATCCGATAAAGTAGGAGTAGAAGCCGAGCTTGTTTGAGTATGGTCGGGTGAGGTTCATGAAAGGTGCAATGTCGCTGTAGTCGCCATCCTCGGCTGCGGTAGGTAGCACCAACTTCTGCAGTGGCAGAGGTGCCAGACCATGTTGTGTCTTCTCCTTCCCCAAGTGATCCTTTCGAAGTTTCCGCTCTGTTTTCATCCCTCGCTCGACAGCTCGTTGACTGGGCGACTTTGAGGGATCCGAATTCGAAGCTGTCACTCCATAGAACGTCTTGGTAACCACCTGTCCGACCATGGTGCTTAGATGGACCGCTCGATAGCCCGAGTCCCGTCTCGTAGGATCATTGGTCGCCCACTTCTCCGACATGGCAGATGAGAAGTGACCGCTGTTGTCCGCAACGACGACCTCGTGGTACCTCGAAATGATGCGCTTCATATCCGGCCAAACGATCGCACCCTTCGCAGCGCCGGACCCAATATGAACCATCCTCCCTTTCCACGCTGTATCGGGAGCAGGCACGAAGTTGGGCGGTGGCCTCCGAGCAGCAGAGAGGATCTGACGACGCCGTAATTCAAGCGCTCGTTCCTTTCTCCTTCTTGTACCTTCCTGCCAGGCGGCGAAGGGAGACCGAACCCATGCTGGCACCGGCTGAAGACGGACAGCAGGACTGGCTTGATTTGGTTCGGAACCATCGTCGTAGCCATCCCCTGAATATGAAGATGTGCTGTTGTCGTAAGGAGTCGGGTTCGGGTCGGTCGTGTTGGTAGGAACAGTGTCAGGTAGTGGAAGCCAGACCTCTGTGTAAACTTGGGAGATGTCCGAGGTCACGATGGTCGCACCGAAGCGGCAAAAGCTGGGTAATCCACCTAATAGGCTCTGTACAGGCGTTTCATAGCCGTATTGCATGTCTGCGATGACGCCTAGGGGTTCCCAGTCTGTACCGGAGGCTCGGATGCTGCCAGTTGCATCATCGGAAGGTAGAAGAGTACCTGGCGGTAGGTCCGCAAAGAGCTCGTGGGAGGGCAGGTTGTAACCGGTCGGGTAGTATTTCGTAAAGACGTTGGTGAGAGTGATGTTTTCTTCTTGAGAGGGAGCTGCACCCGCTGCCATCATGGGTGGAATAGCTGTGACGAGTGATGAGCAGATCGCCTGTAGTTCTTCTGAGGTTACGCTGTCGTTCGATGCTGCCCGGGAGCTGAGCCATGACCTTGGGTGGAGGGACGATGGGTTGAATGCTCGACCTGACGCGAAATCTGAAACCTGAGCCGATGCGAGGGTGCCGAGGGCGATAGCAGCCAGACATATCCTCAGAGACGAGGAGGCTTGTCGTTTGTGCTGCATCGTGTTTTGCTTTGCTGTGTCGGTCCCCAGGGCGGCTGTTCAGAGAGGGAGGAAGAAGAACAGAGGGGAGAAGGGGAAAGAGGAGAAGATGGAGAATCCGACTGCGTTGTGTCCTTTTTGAAGTGAGCCGGCCGTCGCTGGTCGTCAGAGAAAAAACAGCAGCGTCGCCAGGCTAATCGAATAAGGCGGTCCAGGTGTTTGGTACTGAATGAGACGGTGCGACAGAGTGACGTGAGTGGGACAGGGGAGATGAGGTAGGTTGTCCTCATATCACACTCACCCAGCTCAAAGAACAGGGAACCTTGCGCTCGACTAACCTCAACTTGAGGCACGCCCTACGCAAAATGTTTGCTGGCGAGGGGTTGTGAGGCCGAACCGTCGACGATCCTGAGCCCCGAGGCTTGAGCGCGGCAATCCTACACGGAGAACAAGGGAGGGAGGGGGCGGGGGGGGGGGGGCAGACAGGAAACAGAAGGAGTCAGGCAGCAAATGGTCGTCGTCGTCAAGCAAAACTCAGCATCGCTCAAAGATCTCTCTCTTCCCACCGAAGTCCCTGGGAAGACAAGCAATTAGTTCAGTTTGTGTGAGGGCGGTGTACACAGAGATTATTAGAGGCTAGAGCTGGGGAAGCGGGAAGCGAAGTGTGCGTGAGTAGTGGTTTGTTCCACGCTAAACCCAACCGTGTGGATTGTTCTACAACAGAAACCAATTAGGAAAAGCTTCTGGTCTAAGCAGGCGGTGGCTGGGTGGGCGCCGGTGGGAAGTGGGATCTCCATCAGCGAACTGGAGGCTGGAGCTCAGTAAGAAAGGAAATGGCTTATATCTGTGTTTTTTTAGCGTGGATCCATTTTATTTCAATTGCACTAGTAAATAGAACGCTAACGCGTCGGATAGCAGGGGCCCGCAGGGCCAGGGGACAGGGTCTCAGGTTTCTCTGAGTCTTTGTTACGGCTCTATTCACGGGCGGAAAACGGGTCCGGTGAGACTGTGTGACTGTTCCGTTGCGGCATGTTATAATCTCAGGGGCCAGGGCTGTTACGTAACGCAAACCTGAAGCCTGAAGGCCTGAAGCCTGAAGCGCCTGAAACCTGAAACGTGGGCAAGATTCTGACGATGTGTATGTGGAGCCTCTTGCTATCCAAAGCCTTCTACAAATGCAGTGGCAGGTAGACTTGTAGGAAGGGCCATCCAGCTATGCTCATTCCTTCGGCAGAGTCGGGACTCGGGTGTGAGGCGGGTCAAGGCTGAAGCGGCCATCTCAGTCGACACTCGACGGTGATGGGTCGATGTCACATCTCGCCCTACTCCAGAACGCGATGGTACACTCCCTGGGCCAACTGCAGTCTGCATTCATTTCCGGCAGGTGTCCACGGCGGAAGCAGAGTCGATGAGTGACGATGGATGTCTTCTGATTTTCGCAGGATGAAGCGGGAGTCTGCGAAGAAGCTTCGCGGTGGGTTTGAGAGGTGCTCAGTACGTCAAGCACATGTAGACTCGGCTACTCACCTTAGGGCTATGACCGGTCCGACCCTGGGAGTATAAGCATCAAGGGAATGTCTCTGAGCGATACAGAAGGTTCGACATCAAGCTTCCAGAAGGACATACCCTCATCGTCCGGCGCCCGTCACGGTTTTGGTCGTAGGGTCCTGTCGTCTTGTTGCGCCGGTCATGAGCAAGTGGAAGTGAGAGAGTGTCAGTGTCTGATGCTCTAGAGGATGTGGGGCATTGCATGGGATCGTACACGGCACGACACTCACCTATGCCCGCCAGACTGTTCAATATCGTCTTGTCTCTTGGCACCTGCGACCTGTTCAGACAGAGAAAGTAAGAGAAATCCAGTGGAAGATCCGAACTTACCTAAAGCGACGCCCCGCCCGTATTGCTGTTGTCGAGCTCCCGCATGATGCACTGGATTTAACAAACTGGCAGCAGAGGTCAGATGTTGTCAGAACTGGCTGAGGACACAGGAAGTTCAGCAAGTGAGCATGGTGATAATGCTCACCCTTGCTGTCATCGCGATGAGCGCGACCTCGTCTTGACGCACCGGCTCAGGGCCGGTAGTTGACCCGCCGAGCTGCCACCGTCCAGTCCTTGCCGCTGGCCCTGTGAGAAAAAGGATCAAAGGCAATGTGTGACCCCCACCTTGTTTGTGTCCTCGTGCCGAAACTCGAACATCTCGAAGATTCGAACGCTTTTCGCGAAGCGTGGAAGTCGATGTTCTGGTTGCGGCTCGGACCGAAGTGCGTACCCTCTCCACTTCTGCTCTTGTCTTCATGTGAAAGCTGGGGAGGAATGCAATGCGGCAATGAAAAAGATGGGTAAAGAGATGTTTAAAGAAGGGTCGACAGCAGTAGGCGCGTATGCACTCACCTGGATACTGGCTGATGACTGCTGCTGTTGATGTTGCGGGTGAACGGACCATAACGGATAGCGAAGATCGCAGCGCGGCCGAGGGGGCCGGGGGATGATAGTCAGATTTAAGAGAAGCGTTAATGCGAGAGGGCGAAGAGAGTCTACGTCCTACGATAGAGTCAAGCAGTAACTGCGAAGCATGTAGGAAATAATGAGAGATTCGGATATCAGCTTCATCAAGTTGTTGTGGTACTGTAGCCTTGTTTGAACTGCAAAAAGTTGCGTTCTTACAGAAGAGCTGAAAAAGCAAGAGCGTCGATGGCGAGGAATCGCTCATGTTTTGGGCCTGCGGTGAGAAATGCTGATATTCAGACAGTAGGTCTCCAATTCACGCTGAGCGGCCAAGCGGGTCAGCGGGTGAGTCAGTAAGGTAAGCGGTCGGACGTGGAGTGTGACTTCGAAAGTGGGAAGAGTGTCAATGTTCCCTGGGCGGCTGTGTGTGGGCATGGGTTAAGTAAGGACGATTGTTGTGTTGTGCGGGCGAGGGAGAGTGTTCGTAGATCAAACCATGTGAGAAAGGATGATAAAGAGAAAGACATAAAGACTAAATCATTAAAGTCAGCATGCACTGAGCTATGGATTGAGTGCTGGTCTACAGGATGGAGAGAGTAAATGTGACGAAACAATGACGCACCGGTGGTAACTCGTGATCCAGAGCTCGAGGGATAGAGGTGAATGTACATCGTATCGTAGAGCGTAATCGCAATCTGGACTCTGGAGTCCGAGGAAGAAAGGATGAGTATCTGATAGCTGGATGTGTAGGCCAGCGGCAAAGACAGACTTACCTGCATCTCTACCATTGCTGTGCAGGGCCGCCGGCTGACCTATTGAGTGAAGTCACCGGTGCGTACAGTCCTACATGCTTGTTGTTGATATCCATCACCCGTAGGTGCGGGATAGAAGCCGCCGTCCTGACTCCTGAGGAGACTACCGTGGCAGATTCAGAAGATCCGCTGAGGAAATGCCGAACAGACCGGAATACGGTCAACGTGCCATTACTCATGAATGGAGATTCCGCAGGACGACTCCATACTCACGATGTTAGACTGGATGGGGGAGACGGGAACACAGCAGATCTCGGAGAAATGCTTCGGTTGGGAAAGAGAAGGGAAAAGAGTGGGCAATGGGCATCGAACGACTACAGGTCAGCGAAATTACTTTCAAGGTCAAGAACGCTGACGTTGACACTCACGACTTAGCTCGCATAACGGTCGGTGCCGTTGTGGTATCGCGGGCAGCCGGCAGACGCGCGCACTGCGGGTGGCCGCCTTCAAGCTTGATCTTGGTGGAGCTGGAAGCATCCGAAGAGGACTATGAAGTAGGATATGAATCTGGTTAGCAGGTGGCCCACCGTAATGTTCTACAGCGAATGAGCCACTCACTCGGTACAAAGGTCAAAGAAGCAGATGTCCATGGCGATTTGAGACTTTCAGAGGGATGAGGGTTGCAGAGGGTATGCTTGACGCTTGTGGTGGTATGAATCTGGATGAAGACTTACACCTCTTGGATCTGGTGCTCTCAGATGTGACGTCTGTTGGAGGCTGCTGTAGTCTGTAGGTCGCGTTGTCAGCTATAGTGCTACATGCTGGTGTTGTCGGGGCGGTAGTTCATATCGGGTGAAGCCGTCATAACTCATAACTGAACAGGGTTGAACTCACATTGATGGAAGAGCATGGAAGCCTCAAAAATGCCGGACAGCGGACTTCGGTGGTCACTGCTCTCTGTGCTGGTGTCGCGCAGCTGTGGTGGGTAGATGATATCGCGGGTACCGTCAGGTAAGCTAGTGCTGGACTGCTGGATCGAAGGGGGGATGCGTCAATGAACAAAGACAATATGCTTGATAGCGTAGTCGTACATGCACTCACCTGGCCGCTGGCTGATGGCTTTGGAGTTCGCAGATTCGTAGAGTTGTCCGTCCACTCGCAAGTCGCACAGGCCACAGCCGCACTGATTATGAGCACGTTTGGTCAAATTCCCGCACTCAAAAAAACTGGAAAGAGGACTGGACTCACAGGTGTACGTCTTTCAGCTGACAGCTGTCTGCCAATGTCGCAATAAAATAAGAACTCGCAGAGGGGGTGAAAGTTCTGAAAAGAGAGTCAGCACTGGAAGATGCAGCATACTGCATAACAATAACAGGGATGAGGGAGAGCAGAGAGTGAGAAGCAGTCAGCAGAACACAGAAGAGCAGCGTGAAAGTGCAAGAGAAAGGAGAAGGAACTACCAGTAGTGGTGTGGGGTCAGAAGCTTGAGATGGTGGTTGACGGATGAGAATGTCAGAAGTCAGAGTTAGTGATGGGTCTGCACTGATCCCTTCGTAAACAACACTGTGGGTATGTTTTGCACAGTCAGTAGTCAGTAGTCAGTAGTCAGTAGTCAGTAGTCAGTAGTCAGTAGTCAGTACTCAGCGTGTATATGAGATCGACGGCGCACAGACCCTACTAACCCCTAAGTGGTCAGGTGTTCATAACGGGCGATGTCAGAAAGCTCAGTCCCTTCTTCTCCTCACCAGCTACCACCACCTTCCCACCTCTTCATGCGTCCAGCACTCGACCTCAAAAAGGACAGCACCTTTCGGTATCGATGCACTGCAAAGGTCAACAGCAAAGTCGACGGCAATCGTGGGTGAGTAGCAACGGGAAGCGGTCCACTGACTACCGCCCTCCAGCGCTTCGGACAATGGTGAGACGTTCAGGTCTTGGAGTCTGAGGTGGATCGGGCGGTCTTGGTTTGTAGTTGTAGGGTCGAGGTTGTAACTGAAATGAGCATATGCACGGCACGGACCGAAACGGAAGTTCGATTATAGTAATAGTAGAGATTCACAAATCTCGGATAACCGTCCATTTTTTTTCGACGTGGTTTTTGCCACGTGCAAACAAAATTTTCACCATCGCCTGGCCCTGTGTTGGAGGAGTCAGAGACATGACCCGTGCCCCTGACCACGCCCCTGCTCGGGGAGCGTCCTCACCCCGGGCGGCACCACAACGCAGCCAGCTGCCCTAGCCCCGCCATGCAAGTTGGCTCAAGGACTATATCAGGCAAGCGTAACTCACTGAGCCCATGCCCGCGAAGGTATGGTCACGCCTGGGCCCAGAAAGTTGTAAGGAAAGATCTGCACACGTGATCCGACGCGTCGTCGCGTCAGTCATTTTGAACAACACCAGCGAAGAAAGGTCTTCCCACGCGGCAACAGATGATGCGTTCGGTTGCCACATGGGAACCTCATTTCTTTTACCATGATCTTGATCACGTAACGCCACCAACTCTAAAATAAATCTGTTTTAGTTACTGCATGAGAGAAACCAGCCTAATTTCAGTCAGATACGAGCCATTTTTCCAAGAATCCCCAGATTTCACACAGATATCGACCATTTCCTTTCTTACTGAGGCTGGAGGCTGGAGGTCTTCTTGGGGAGAGTAGTTGTGGTGTGGAAACCCGAGGCGACGCGAGAGCGAGAGCGGAGCCCAATCATCAGCGACATCTTATGAAACGCCCACCCCTGCGCGAACCCTGTGCGAGACCCTATCTATCAGAGTCTGCGCGAGGCCTGCGCATTGCACAAACTCCCATATCTCGCGCAGGGGCGGGCGAGGGCTGGCTGCTTCGATCATAGCCTCGCCCTGGCCTGCGCGAGCCGCTTTCTCCCAGCTCCTCCCAGCCAGTTACCAGAATATCGCACAGGGCTCGCACACAGCAGTGCGAGGCATTCTGATCCATATCAATTATCATAGCAGCTACATTTGATTGTGGGAAAGCCATGCTGGCACCGCAGCTGGCATAGAGGCAAGATACAACGTGATCAACCTGAACGTGCTACTCTCCGAGGGTATCCGAAGCAGGAAAGTATCTAGCAAGAAAAGAGAAGAAAATCGTTTCGCGAGGTCAACGTGGAGACTGGAGGCTGCGACTCACCTCGTCCACCGCTGGTGAGAAAAGAGAGCACACATTCAGCAGCGTCCACGCGTGCGATAAGGAGAGCATGTAGACGTTCTCACCGTCCGGATCGGGCAAAGGCGTTGTGCTGTAACTGTTTGAGGATAGATGCAAAGCGCTCAGATGTCAGTGCATATATGCTGGAGTTTGGAGAACATGCGCAGTCGGGCTCACAATGGTGCTGGTGACGCGACGCACGAGAGAGGAAGTCAGTGTTCATTCGGCGGTATAGAGAGCATGCGCCACAGTTGTGAAGGAAGAGCTCACTTCGGTTGGGGGTGGCCGGGAAAAGACACGAGAGTGAAGACTGGAGAGAAACGACAGACAAAACGTTGACGTGAATGCGTCCATGCCGACGACTGACGAGAGAAACACGAGCACTCACCAGTGATGTAGACGTAGGGCCACATGCACGGAAACGAGGGAGGGCTGTGTGATGGTGGAGCCGTGGAGGATCATGACCCACTTACCTTGGCTGCTTCATACGCCAAAAAGTCCATACGGAGATCTGCGGGAAGGAAAGAGATTGAGCGAAGCCAGAAAAGCTTGGGGGATTGAAGGATCGAGACTGGAGAGGGGAAACAAACTGGGGAGCGGAGAAGTTTAGCAATGACTGAGAAGAGCTATGAGCGGGCTGTGAGCAGTGAGAGGCATCTGCAAAAGGAGGCATGCTCATGAGAAATCATATCGGCGGGAGCGAAAGGTCAGTGCTTGGGGACTGCGCAAATGAGGGGCGAGGGTGTACTCACCAAGCGTGTCTGGAAAGGTTGGGAGACTTGTGCGAGCGGTAGTATGGCTGATGGACGTTGGTGGTGCAGGTCAGCAGGTGTGAGGTGGTGATCGCTCAGTCGACAGGTGGCTGGGGAGGTCTCGAAAATGGCCTAAGTCGAGATCGCGGCGCCCATGGCAGCGCGAGGCCTGCGCGAGCCTTTGGACCGTCTGTGAAGGAGCACATGAAAATCAGAGCTCGCTCAGCCCGGCGCGAGGTCTGCGCGAGAATCTGGGAATCTCGAAAATTGCTAAGTTGAGATCGCAGCGCCCACAGCAGCGCGAGGGCGGCGCGAGCGCTACAAGGGATTGAATCTGGAAAGGCGCTCGCCCGGGGCCAGTGCGAGTCCTGTGCGAGGTGATGTTGCGCTGGATCTCAGAGCGAGTGACTTGGGCGAGACCCTCTCGTCCAGACTTGGATGATAGTGACCTTGACTGAAGATCAAGAGTCTCCCCCAGACTTCAGTGACTCACACCGAGGGTCTAGGGAGTAGGCACGGTGATGTCACAAACATACGCAGAACCGTCGTCACACGTGACGATGACACTAACTCTGGACCGGGACAGAAACAGTTTTTGAACCACGAAACTCCTTTATCTTTTGCTACGTTGAACACTTCCCGCGTCTGACGACATGCAATCAACTTTCAAAGACCGGTACCAGTGCATACAAACCCTTGGGATACTACAACACAATTTCTTTGCTGTGCTGTACGCCTGGTATAAACCTAAGAAATAACTAGAATCTGGATACTCTACTCTAGATCATTCATTATTATTGAAAGTAACGTCTGTCAAATTGTCAAGTTGTTTGAGAAGTGAGAACCTACTCGGAAAACTATGTCCTCCCGTGGCCCTCCCAACCAGAACACTTACATGTGGACATCTTCACCGCTCGTTATATCCCCTGTGGCAACCGAGACTGGTACGCCCGCAGATTGACTGCCAAGTGCTTGTTGCGAAGCACGATGCTGTGCACGGCCCTGCCTCTGCTTGACTTAGGTGCCAACACCGTGGATGTGCGATCGTGTAGAAGGGCAGGACCAAGGGAAGGTTCCGGCGATGGGAAGCAACGTTATCTGCACTTCTATCTTTCGTCCTTGTTGAGTCGATGGAAGGCAATGCCGACGGCCATTGACTACCTCGGAACCACGTAGTACAACATAACACCTTATCAAAGCCAGTGCGAAAATCTATCAGAATATGGAGGAAGCGTGAAATTGATGGAGAAGGGATAGGGCGAGAGCAAAACACAGAATTCGTGAAGGGGATAAGAGTCGTCCCGTGGTTGGATAAGAGGAGCCGATGTACGGAGAGCGTGGTGACAGCCTTGGACATGATAAGAAACGTAATGGTGAGGGGTGAAGATGCCGTCGTGGTAGACCCGCAGTGATGTCGTGTTAAGTCCGCCTATCGCTGTGACCGGTCTACACAGGACCTAGTGCCGGCGCAACGGGAAATCCGAAGAGGGAATTCAAAGTCCCGTCCTACTCACCGCTCTTGCGCTTGCCCATCTGACGCGTAAGGGTCGGGCTGGTGGGTCGTTGGGCTGATGGGGGCGGAGGCATTCTCTTTGGGGTGGAGGGAACGTCATCTATGACCATTCCTGTAGGCGTGCTTGGCGCGGCTTCGGTCGGCTCCTTGTCCTTCTCCGCTTGGGCAGCCTTGTTTGCTTCCCGGGCCTGTCTGATGCGCTTAGCACGATCGTCGGTGCCTGGCGCAGTGATCTTGAGGGCCTGCAACAACGCCGGGGGGCGGGGCCGAGCAGCGTGACACGGATTAACGATGTCTCCAGTATGTGATATCCTCCCTCGCGAAGAACCATGCAGTCCACGTGTACCAAGTTGCGGGCACCGGGGACGAACCACTGGGCGTACTTCGGAGTGTCCGGAAATTCGCCTCTGAAATTGAACTGCTGCCACTGGTGCCCCTTGTTCAAGTACGTGAGGCCCTTGAAAAATGCGGACTTGCGGTTCTCCGAGACGCCGTCTATAACCGCAATAGCGGTGAGCGTGATCGGGGCTGTTGGGAGAGTAGGGCCTTCTCCTTCACTTCCTGCAAAGAAAGCGCGGCAGGTTCAGAATCGGATCGTGATCAAGAGCAACCGAACACTTACCATCCATATCGTCCGGAATCCGGCGCATCGTTCCAGGATCCGCTATACCCAACCGGTGAGGGTTTGTGGCGAACGGGACGTTGTTGAGGAGGTAGACGCCCTGTTCCGGCACATCACGGGCCCAACAGTTGACGCTAACCTTGTGAATTTGACCCTCGAGGTCGTCCATAGTGGCTTGTATCTCGTGGACGCAATTTTCGGTCTTGGCCTGTCCTAGGATCACGTCGGCGGACAACGCGAGGTGAGTCACCCACTTGGTGTTCTTCGTCGTGGTGTTGTTGGGAGGCGAGGTCATTGTCGAGGACTGGTTTGAGACAGGTGGAGTGCGTAGAGAAGGTAATGTAGAAGGCTGAGGTTTGATAGTCTGATGGGATCCGGCCACAAATCTTGAAACTGGAAAGGGAAAAGGCGCCTTATATGAGTATTCCGCGATGTAGCCTGGCAACCTCAGCGGCAAACTCACTGTTATGTTATAATCTGTGAACCAAGGCATCGTGTATGATCTTCACTCGTGGGGCTAGAGACTTCTTTGCCACGGATCGATGGCAGTGACGGTAGGCACTGCCGAGAACGAATGCGCCGGGAAGGGTGGTATCCCGCCACAAGATCCTAGGCGAGGAGGCGTGGTGGAACGAGTCTGCCACGGCAGTGATGTTCGGTTGAAGGCGAACCGGCATTGTAGACTTCGTTACTCGTGTAGGACCGTAGGAGCGCACTCCGGTGGTGGTGGTGGTGGTGATGGAGACGATGTGGCAGACAATGAATGAGTGGGGAGAAGAAGTGCGCGTGGTTGTGATGATGGCATTGAGGTGATTCGAAGGCAGTGGTGCGCGATGTCGTGGCGCCATGTATGGGGCAAAGCGGCTCCGTTCGGAGAATCGTAGTTCGGCGGTTGTTTCGTCTCGTACGGCGTTTGGTTCTCACCGCTCACGTGAGAATGGTAAATACTTAGTCTCGCAGATCAGATGCAGACAGGGATTGCTATGACCAAGCAGGGACATCGTATGGGAAATGAAAGGCGTTCGGGCTGGCAGGGTAAGAACAAACAACATAATGAGAAGTAGCTGATTGCAGTGACGAAGTTGTCTTTGGGTGGTTGAGAAAGTAGGTTAGTAAATCTCCATGGATATGGAGGATGAAGTTGATGCGGCTGAGCCAAGTTGCGTATCTCAACGGGTAGCATCTGCTGGGTCGGGTACGTAGGGATAGGGAGGTCTTCCTCCCGTGCTCATGCGAGCGACAAAGTGTTTACGACGCTGAGTCGACCTTGTCGCAGAAGAAGAAGCACCATCGCGAGCGCGCTCCGGACTTGTAGGATCAGCGTGGCCGGCGATTCGGGGTGCAGGGCGCGTTGCAGACTTGTCTCCACTGTCACTAAAGCGAACACGTTTGCAATCTTCTTTGGGAGGAGGTGACGCAAGGGCCGACGTGGAGTGCGATCCTGTTGCCTTGGTGTATTTGGTCTTGGGTCCCGCTTTTGTCGCAACCTTGGTCTTCCCGTGTAGGCCCATGTCGTGCAGAGTGCTCTGACGCTTCCTGGTTCGGGTTTTGACGTGTGGGCTACGACTGTGACCTTGCTCAACCGGCTGGACGTTGTTGGTAGACGGGTTGGCCGGCTTGGTGGAATCTGACAGATCCAGAGAGGTGAACCGACTGTTGGCATTCATTGCGTCGCTTTCATAGGGTGGGCCATCACCGATCATCTTGTGAAACCTAGAAGATTGCTGTCATGGACAAAACGTATTGTCAGATTCTGATGATACCTTGTTACGCAAGCGGTCTACTCACGGAAGCAGGTGGACCGTACGAAAGGCAGTGTCGGGCGGATTGAAGAGTGGACGGCCAGTAGAGGACGCTGTCGTTGGGAATTGCAGGAAGATTCCGGTGGAGGGCTCTTTTACAACGTCCGGATCCTTATCACGGGGCGAAGGTCATCGTGCCACAAGGTATATGACGAGCATCGCATTCTGTGTTGGGTGGCAAGGCGAACTTGCCAAGTGCACATATCAGGGCGACGATGCAAGGAAGCACAACTACGGTTGGGCATAGTGATGTGAGGTTGAGGAATGGTGGCAGTGGTGACAGTGGTGGTAGCGCAGATAAATTTGCCAGGCTGTTTGATGTTGCGTCGTGGTTCACGTTGTCGTGGCGGTGGTGGTGGTGGTCGTTGGTTTTTCCGCATTTAGATCACAGTTGCGCACTTTTTCCCAGGAGTGAATTTCAATTTAGAAAACCTGCGTTGTATTGTGCGTTGTACATAGGAGGTAGAAACATCACTTATCCGCGTCCCAATCACGGGGTGGTTGCGGACGATCGTAGAACGAGCAGATTCGAGATGCAAGCTTGATACCGTAGTGAGCCGTTTTAGCCCGCTGTGGCTTTACCATACACCCAACGAAGTGAACTATAAGGATGGCTTGCGGAGTAACTCATTTCACAAAAATGCGGAGTACTCCGCAAAATTTGGCGAGTTACTCCGCATTTTTCCTCCGCAGCATACTCCGCAAAATGTGCGGAGGACAGTTTTTTTGGCTGAAAATCGACGGAGTACTCCGCATTATTTTCGAAAAATGAGCAACTTCGGCGGAGTACTCCGCTCTGACATTATGGAAAATTTGGCGGAGTACGGAGTCAGGCCGTCAGGTCAGTCAAAATTTGACTACTCCGCTTACTCCGTATTTCCTCCGCATTTAC
Source organism: Tilletia indica (assembly GCA_001689995.1). Taxonomy (NCBI): domain Eukaryota; kingdom Fungi; phylum Basidiomycota; class Exobasidiomycetes; order Tilletiales; family Tilletiaceae; genus Tilletia; species Tilletia indica. The sequence goes on along the minus strand of MAPW01000036.1, from coordinate 152,608 downwards.
TCCGCAAAAACGCCACCGTCATGAAAAGAGATTTGATCAGCCGTTTTGATGCCGTTCTTGAGCCGTTCTGATACCATCTTCAATGTTTTTTTGGACTACTCCGCATTTACTCCGCAATGACGGAGTACTCCGCGCCTAATTTGACATAAAATTTGCGGAGTACGGAGTAACCTCTTCGCGACCGGCAAGAAAAGTGCGGAGTACGGAGTAACGCTGCCCGGCGGAAGAAAAATGTGCGGAGTACGGAGTAAGCCGACAAATTTGCCTGAAAAAGTGCGGAGTAACGGAGTACTCCGCCGAACACCTCATTTCGCTCGATGAAAATGCGGAGTACTCCGTACTTCATGAAACATCCGACTACTCCGCACTTGCGGAGTAAAACTCCGCACTTTTACTCCGCAAGCCATCCTTAGTGAACTACTACGCTCATGTCCGTGACGAGTTGATGCGCTCTGTCCCGTCTACGATACCGGTCGATGATTATGCCCAATGCCGATTTGTAGTTACCAACAGAAGCTGTCTTGTGCGCGCCTAGTATTGTTTTGAAGAGAGAGAATATTGGAATGCCCTGAGGATGTTGTTGAAGTAAGTGCGCGATGGCCCAGAATATGCATACTTCATCGTCGAAGAGGGGAGATCGAGGTGGCATGTTCGTGATCTTGCGAAGTCCGACGACCAATTCTACCACCTTGGCGACGGCATCACCGTAGGTACATTGTGGGTACAGTCGCGGAGTTGCTGAAGTCTGGAGTTGTTGGTGTTGGACTGCAGCGACAATGCCTGGGTCAATGCCATTGCCGGGGTGTAGCACAGGTTCTATGCCGCGTGTACTGACGTGTGAGTTTGCGCTCGGGTCTTCTCCGTGTTGATGTGCATCCAGGTTCTGCTGCACAGATTCCTGTATGTCAGGTGGCATCGGTATGCCTGACGGCACTCCCCAGTCGAAGTTTTGGAAAAAATGCATGGCTGCATCGAAGTCGAGGCCGTTATGAGGGGCAACTGATGGGTTCAGAGCCAGATTGGCGGCAACAGTGGCCGAGGGGTGTTCCGTTTGGGGTCGGGGCGAGTGTGGTAGCTGGTGCTGATGTAATAGTTGCGGATTTGCAGATTGAGCATGGGAAGGAAGTACGACACGTGTTGCGCTGTCATGAACGGTGTGGGTCTGTTGAGTCCGAGCCAAGCTCCCTGTCAAGCCAAGGTTGCGGGAGGACTGAGCGGCGACAGGCTGTGCTGCTTCCCCTAGTATGGTTTGAGTTTGTTGTTCTCGATTCAAGCCGTGAATGGCCATCGTTTGAGTGGCGACTGATTGAGAGGTGAACGGATGTATTGAACTGTGGCGGGTCGCGGGAGGTTGTTGAACGTGGGGCCGAGCCAACACTTCAAGCGATGGAGTTGTGCTGCCATAGCGCTCCGATGTACGAGTATGTGACCTGCTGTTCGGACGGGAGGGGCCTTGTAGGTCCGGAATCGACTCCCTAAAGGCTAGAGTAGGCATGAAGTGACGTTGACCCGAAGAAGGTTGTGCCGCATGGTACCGGTCGCCCTGAGTTTGCCGATATTGACCCGCGCCTGGCGGGGGCGATTCCGCACCTTCGCAAGGTCGTGGAACATGGTGGAAAGCTTCTTTGCGACGGTCGGAGGAAATATGCCGGCCCTCGACGTACGTTTGGCGGGAAAGGACTGGAGTGTGGAATGATCGTGTGGAACGGGAACGTTCGCTGTCGCCGTGAAGGGTCTCCGCAACTTGCAGATGTGCTAGTTCATGCTGTTGCGTATGCAAGGGAGTCGAATGGCGGGACCGTGGGTTTGTATGACGCGTCGGGCGAGAGTGGTATGTTGTGTCGTCGCCGCGGCGTGTCGTACGTTCGGAACTTGGCGAACGAGGAGAATGCTCCCGACCTGTGCAACAATGGCTGCTTGGGCCCGGAGAAGGTCCTCGACAGTGGTCAGGGCGAAACGAAGGATGAAGGGGGTCTAAGCCGGACCGGCAGTCAGGCGTATCATGGCGGAAGGAAAGAGTGTGTTTGGGTTGCCGAGCAGAGCTGTTCAATCGACACGAGTCGCAATATCGGGCACCTGACTTGCTGTCCCTGTTGTGGGGATTAGGGGAATGGACGTCGCCGGAATAGGGATTTTGCATCTGTGGATGGGTGGCATAATCGTGGAAAGGAAGGTAGGCGCGAGATGGTGGGCCCCATGGGCGGGAGTACGCAATGTTGTCCGCCTGGGCGGCCAAGTGTTGAAGGTGAGACAAGTACGCGACACTGACGGTAGTGGTTGATTCCATAACTTGATCCGTAGAAGAAGGAGAGATGTGTAAGCAGTCGAAGAGGGTGGGGTGAGTTTGAGAAGGTCATGGAGAAGTGGGACGGAGCCCGCGCGTAGGCCCTTAACGAGCTTGTTTAAAGCATTTTCCAGCGGTCGTCGAACCCATCAGGGAATCCACTGCTCTCTGAATACTGAATACTGAATGTCCACATATCAGGCACGGATCAGGTTACAGGCACGGATGAAGAATGCCAAGTGGCGGGGAGTTAGTAGGAGAACGCCGAAAGGATTAAGTTCAAGCGAATGTATATGTATGTTATGTTATTTTGGTTATATTTCAGTCGCGCTGGCGAGAAAGAAGTAGTAAGAAAGGACAGACGACACGCTGGCAAGAACGTTCCGGAGTTGCTAGCAGTGATGGTAGTGATGGTAGTGATGGCAGTGATGGCAGTGAGTGATGCGACTATGTATGCGAGATGTCGCTACAATAGCATTCAGGCTACTGCAGACGTTTTGCTTCCTTCTCATATACAACTCAGGTTTATGATCTCTTATCGTTATGCGTTATCGGGAACACTTATTTACGGTCTCCACTATTCTATTATTGCAGATTGCATGGTAACGTAACCCGTCCCACGTTTCGTCTGCATACAACTGCTTGTTTACATTTATCGCTGCATGCTTCTTTCTTCATGCAGGGTACGTAAGATGTAAGAGCTCAAATTAAAGTTTTGGACTTCTCGGTTCCTACTTCATTATATTTTGATGTAGTCCATCATGCATCATTTCCGACAACCTGCTTATTTTAACATCATGAATCAGGCATCCAGCACTCAGCAGGCTGCTAGGATATCATCGATATCATGATAAGAATAATCCGATCAATAATCAACATCTATATATATATGCATTATTGTTTTGCATGTACGAGTACATGTCTACCCCACACGTGCGGCGTCCTGCTGTAGTATTGAACCGCACCACTGAGCTTCCCCGGGAGAATAGCCGCTGCTAACGCGCTGGCAGTGACCGGGGAATTCAGCCGCAACACGGCACTGAGCCGCGCGCGCTAGGCGCTAAGCACTGATCCCCAATGAGTAATGAAGAGGTCAACAGTCCTCATGCCTCATCTGGTCACCTCACTGCTATACATGTAGTACATGCTTGCATGCACATGCCATGGTTGAGTATTGATCGTTCATCTCACACTGTCGATTATGTATCACTTTCACAATTGGTCTGAACGCCGAACATTGGTGCATGGCAGCATGCACTTCAGGCGGTTGGATAGGAAACCGTTCATGTTTAGATAGATAAGATAAAAAAACCCAATTCATCCTTGGGCCTTAGGGCTTAGGACACATATAAGATTCTTTCTTTATCTCCGGAATCCGGAAGGCGGCAGTTGGACCCTTTTTTTATCCATAGGATAGGTTGCGATGGTGTTATAGATAATAAAGAACGCAGAGAGAGGGGAAACCGTCGAAACATCAGGCATCAGGCATCAGGCAGCTCCTTGGACTCCGAAAGAGGGGGAAAGGTGAGAGGAGGAAGGAGGTGACAGCTTGAGTTGGAAGGCGGAAAGCCCGGAATGAGGATATCTGTGAGATGCATCCTATATCTTCGCTTTTTATCATATCTCATGTCCTATATCTTATGTCTTATGGCTTATGGACTTGGAGAAAAGAACAAAAACACCGGGGCAAGGATTACGGAGTATTGGCACGGTAGTGAATTGGACGGGAGCGAAGAATGGAAGACGATCAACGCCAACGCCTACTTGGACGGATAACAAAGGCAGTAGGAACGAAGACGTATGAGAGAAGGTGAAGAAGACATGTACCGCACGACGGGTTAGATGTGAAGGAACCGATCTATGAGCGAATCCACTCGTCGAAATCACCAACACGAGTCAAAGCAGCGTTGAAGGAGAATCCATTGGCGTTGTGCAGCGATCGCCCGTAATTCATCTTTGGCCAAGGCGCTCCAGAGGAAACCTTCCACATTGTCCATGCAGTCACCATGGCGGCCGTAGTGAGCAGTTGATGAACGGCGGAATCCATGCCAGAGTGCGGTTGCCAGATCTTGTGGCCAGTGAGCGACCACAGGCAGATCTCGAGCTTGTAGCCGCCAGCATCCTCGACGACGTCCGTTTCCAGCATCCGAATCAAGTTGGAGCAACCCAGGTCGACATGCAGGCGTTGTCGCAGGTGTTGGGGAAGGATCTGGGGGAAATAAAATGTCAGACGCAAGACAACGGGTGGCAAGACTGGGGTAACTCACCACTACTAGCAGCAAAGGCTTCACTATCATGTCCGCGTCATGTGCCTTCCACATACATTCGTTCAGCGTCCACTTTCGCTTTTTAAGGGATGGGACCTGTTGGATATGCGATAGGCAGTAAATGTCAGTATCAAATTTGGGATATCATTCGCGGATGGACCGTACTCACGAACGTGGCTATGACATCTAGCCAGTCTTTAGGGGCGACCCGAGACATCATCACGTCCGATCTATGGACACAAGGTGGAGTTAAGCAAGAGTGGCAGATCAAGGGAGGCCCAGTACGTCACTTACCCTTCATACATCCCGTAGATATTCGAAGCCGTTCCGACCGCGTCCATGAGTTCGCCAATGCGGCCTGTCGTGTGCGCCAGGTACCACAATGCTGCCAGGGATGCGAATGCGCTATACGAATGGGTCCAGTTGTTTGGTGCACTTGATTTCATCGCCGTGAACACTCTTCCGAAGTTGTTCGTACCCGTCCACGGTTGCTTCTTGTACTGGGTCAACACGATCTTCTCGTTGTCGCGCAGCATTCGCTCCATGTTGCGTAGAAGACCGTCGCTATCCGTCTCGTCTTGATCGGGTCGGACGAGGACACCATATCCACGGGTGGCGTATCTGTGGAAGAATCAATAAGTGATGAGCCCGTACGTCACGGCGGTTAGTGGTCAGAATTCAGCTTACTTGACGATCCTCGCAGCGAAACTGGAACTGATTGCCCCTGAGGTGGTTGTGTAGCCTGTGTAAAATGCGCGCAGGGCACGAAGGCTGAGCCAAACCTCGTGTCCATCGAAGAAGATGCAAGCAGGGTCGATGTCGAAGCCAGCCAAAACGGCAGCCGGGTTGGGATATTTGCGCAACACCACCTGAATCTTGCGTCCGCGAGTCCTGTGGCGTGGAATAAAGGTAACAGCTCCCGCTGATCGTTCGATCGAATACGTTTCCGTGAATCGGGCCACGTTGGACTCGATAGTGTCTTTGATGTGGCGCAGCTTTCGGTCCATATCGGTGGCATCCAGTCCCCATATGAATAAACTACACACATAGAGCAGTTAGAAATAGTCACTGTACTAGAGCTGGAAGGAACTTACTCGATGTCACTATTCCGCAATTCCCTGCCGAAGTTCAGCTCGGTGAGGCAAGCCAGCATACAGCCACCAGCGACACCCACGTTACCCCAGTCGAGGTCCTTCAAGACTGCGCCACCGAACGTTTTGAAAGACCTCTGGAATTCGCCCAACGATTGGATTATGATTTGTGAAGCTCGCAACTGGTCGAACATCTTCACCCCTAAGAGGCCTGCTGAGTCGCAACGTTGTAGTGTGTAGAGTAGCTGGTCTTCAGGTGCAAGGTACTTCTGGAACGCCGATAGTTTGACCAAGTGGTCCTGCCAATCGTGTCCGTGAGGATAGTTGCGGTTGTGTTCCATGATTGTACCATGCATATTGTGGTCCTCGCTGCGGTGGAGGAAGGACAGGTACGTGTCTGCTGCGGGCACAGGTTCCATAGGTGCTTGCTCACTTCTCGTGGCCTTCTCTTCGATCTCCGCCAGGTAGGCGGACAGCTCGTTGTCGGCGTTTGGCATGCTTGAGATCTACACCGGCCAGAAGAGAGATGTTGACGGGGAGGGGATAAGGGACAGGTAGAACGTAGGTTTGCCGATGGGCGCGGTGTCGTAAAATTGGCTGACTCGACCTCTTTAAGCATTGTTGGGAGGGGGCCGACATAGCATACCGGAAGCATTGATCGTAGAGTAAGGGCGGGCAGTATGGTCGTAACTCCGTAGTGTTGACAACGAAGAGGGAGTGTTACACTGCAGTGAGGTGCTACATGCCTCACTACGGTAATGGTAGTAGAGTGGTTGGCTGAGTCGAGGAATTCCCACGCCTCACAGCTCACGCGGTCACTGACGATGATTCGATGATGTTTGATGACCGGGCGTACAATTTCACGCTTCACGCCTCACTCCTGCTATATACGTAGTCTGTCAAGACGCCACTGCCATCACTGCCGTCAAATTTAATATCTGACATCAAGTGCAGATAAGAGCAGTATCTAGCGCCACATCAGCCCAAACCTTAGTTACTGCAACGTAGAAGTTCAGCGGTGAAGTTAGAATCCCATTATATACATACAGGTCTGATCGTATGTCACATCTCACGGCAATAAACATTAAAGTACGGGACTGAACTGCTCCTTTATGCAGTATAATACGTGAGCGGGCAGCGCGACTGTGTTATTCGCCATGCACTTCATTGCCACTTGCCGTACTGGTGGTGCACCTGGTAACGCACTTTATCCATACTTGCGCTACTGCCACGGAAGGCAAGTCTGTCGAAACATCGATGCCACGCTGGGAACAATGAAAGCTATGTGCATATGGGGTACCGTTACATCATGTTCTGAAAGGCCCATGTGCGGAGTGTGACACTGGTATCTTCGAAAAGGGGCTCGTTGTACCTGGCAACTGCGGGAGAATTCTCGAACTCGTCGCTTCGAAGCAGGTCCCATAGCTGCAGTGCCCCATGTCGGAGGTCACGACTGGAGAGGCCCGACCGTGTAGCGTAGCATGGATCCCACTGTCCTCCCGCCACCCTCACCGCAAAGAACAGCACGACCGAAGCTAGCATTCTAGGTTGAAGTGAGACGAACCACCGGTCCGTGAACGTGATAGGCAGGAGAATGTTGGCCAATCGTTCGACGCGATCGTTGCGTCCGCACGCTGCGATCAGTGCCTCCAGCCATCCGGTGACGATGGTTGTTGAAGCAATACGATAGTCCAGTGCCAACAGGATGATTTTCTCTTGTCGTAGAACCTGCCTGGGGCTATACGGCCTACCTTCGGAGTCGAGGATGTCGGGTAGACTTTGCGGTTCGATCTCCTCATACTTGGCGGCAATCCAGAGAGAAGCAATCGCCACGGCGTGGACCTCGTCGGGAACCGTGGTTACACGAGCCATGAACGAGTGGAATATGTCGCTGGCGATCCAAAGAGTGGACTGCGCCATGTCTGTCTTGTTGTGTAATTCTTGAAGGTAGTGAACTCCATGCATGCAATCCTCCCTATACGAAGACAGACTGGTAAGCGAAAAGAGCACTTATTGGCTATGTTTGGTCGTGGAGAGACTGACCATTGCACTGTATTTCCGTTCGATGGATATGTGATGTCCTGCGCCCGCAAGTGAAGGAAGATCTCCTCGGCGTACTCGTCTGCGTATATCATTGTCCAGTCCAATGTGGAGAGAGTTTCGGATTGATGTGGTTGTCGTGCTGATCAACGTTCGAAGTGGGCCCGTAAGGATGTGTGAAGTCTCAGCAAATGGAGTAGACAGCAGTCGATTACGATGTGGATGTACATAGTTGAAACACAGCCGACGACTATGATTGTGAAGGAGCTTTTAGCGTCGATTCATCGATTCAACGCCGTGTACGCTTTGGGGCCCTCTCCACGTCTTCGCTGTCGGTGATACGCCACTCCGTATGGCTGTATCTTTCCTTCGTCGCATCCGCCAGATTGCGAAGTCGTTTGAGTTCTTTGTCGCAGGGATGTAGGGAGGGGTGGCGTATTCAATTGTTGTGTTGTAACCTCGGCGACGAGGAACATGTCTTCGCGGCGAGTGGCTCTTGAAGCAGCCACATAAGCCGGGAACCCGCCTCGCCGAAGGTCCACTACGACACCGTTCTTGCAGGTAATTCCTTGTGCTGAGTGGACGGTCATCGCAAATCCGGTTGAAGAGGTAACTGCTTTCTCGATATGCGCCGAACCACGGAAGCATCCTCGGACATGTTGAAGGTGAAGTTAGACGAAGTGGGAAAGATGGGGAGACAGCCAGGTTCGAGCCCTGATAAACGCCAGGTTGCCGTGTCGTCAAAGTGAACAATAGCTCCGACTGGGACAGTAAGACCCAATGCGTCCTGTGCTAGCTTCCATCCTACCACTGTTCCAAACGCGCCGTTGGTGATGCCGAGTGGGACACTTTTGTTTGGTCCACGATACACGACGGGCATTCCAACGTAGAGAGGTAATCGGCCAACACCAACTCTGGTCTCCCCCCGGCCGTTGTAGGAGAGCAGGGCATTGCGAGTTTGGACCGAGATGGGACTGGTGGTCTCGTCTTGCGCGTTGCTGACCACGAGATGCCGACTACAATTGGCTGCTTGGGAAGCCGCTTTTCGCTCGTTCAACGCTCGAACAGTGTTATTCGTGGCGGCGAGAACGATAAGGTCACCCCGTTCTCGTACGTTCACCGCATTGGCCGCATTCCGTGGTCGCAAGACATTGGTGTTGAACAAAACACTGTCTGCGTCTATGCAATCACGCGTTCGCATCCGGGTCAACGCGGCCGCCATGTCTTCATCCTGCATTCGCATCTGTTCGGTGAATTCGACCACCTCGTCAACATGCAGCCAACTCATCCGTCCTAGTTGAATACTGGTGCGGACTTCACCGGATAGTGACGCTCTTGAAGACCTTGTGTACAGAGGGGCGGCACCTACGGGGGGCAGTTGACATAGGTCCCCAGCGAAGATCACGTTAATCCCGCCGAACGGTTCGTCGAGCTTTTGAGTTGCCATGCGCAGCGATTGATCGATCTCACCGAAGACCTCGCACGAGGTCATCGAGACCTCATCGAAGAACAACCAGCGGATATGCGCGAACGACGTCTGAAGAAATTGCATCCGTCGACCCTGATTCTCTCCGTCGGTAGCTTGCCGTTCTTCTGTGGTGAGTCCTCGACGATGTACTTCAATCCCGAACGCGGAATGCTGCGTCATGCCCCCGATAGACGAGGCCGCCTTCCCGGTAGGAGCCATAAACTTGATCTCCCTACCACGGCCAAAGCGATCCATCAGTTCCCTGAGTAGTCGAACCACTACCGTTTTACCGGTACCAGCTTCCCCATGCATCAACAACCGTAGGGGACCATTGGGTATTCCTGGACGGAGCACCATCAAAACGAAGCAATCAGATGACGTTCAGGTGGGCAATGGGGAGCTGAGAACGTACCATGCAGTGTCTCGAAGAACCGGCGACCAGCAATGGTAAATGCCAAGGCTTGGGAAGGAGTTAATGTCCGTTCCTTGACGAGCGCATCTAGAAGATCGTGAGGGAGGCGATCTTGCCAATGGAGCCGTTGTGTGGAAGCAGGTATGTCCACCATAGTTGCGTCTCGCCCATCTATTGTCGAAGCGTCTAGTGTAGTCGTATCGTCGAACATCAGTTGATCTGCTAGAACTCCCGAGGATGCGGTCGGGGTAGACAAATCGGCCTTGGCTTTCGCTTCAATGAGGGCCTGTTCCTTTGTCCACGTTTGTCGCTCCGCCCTATTGAACGACAATGCCGCCTGGGAGGGTGCGCTTGTGGACGCGGCATCGGTGTCAACACGGAACCATCCGCCTTCATCTAGGGTGGAGATGAATCGAATGGTTTCTTCGGAAGCCGGGTTCCGATTGGCCATCAACGATTCCATTTCGACGTCCGCATTGCTGTTTGTCGTGCCATTGCCGAGATTGTTGAGGTCGGACTCAACTCGCTGGGCCTTGTTGGCTTCCCGACGCCGGCGACGCAATTGATCAGCGTCTCTGGCATCCTCACACTCTGCCAAAGCTGCCCAATTGTCCATGATCCTTTCCGCCGAATGTGGAAAGACCGATCGAGCGAAGGCGTCCTCCCACGTCTCGTCCTCGGCCTTCAACGGTTGTGCTATGCTGAAAGGGATGAAGTGACCAAGCATGGCCGCACAGTATGAATCTCCGTGGGTGCTGGATCCGTCCCGACGAGGAAAAATGGAGCCAATGGAACGAGGTATTCCTCTTGACCGTTCAGGAGTGTATCGGTGAATATGTGTCTTGAAGTTTGGATGCGTCCCCTTGAGATCGTGGTGAGTCCGATTACGTTTCTTCTTCGGAGGTTTATCGAGTTTGACGAATTCGACGAAGTCATAAAAGTTGAGGTTGGCCAGAGATGCTCCTCGGTGGATATAGTCTTCGACCTGATGGGCTAATCCTTTGTGATTAAGCGGGAGGAAACCTCGACCCTCCGGACTGTCATCGACAGATTCGGTGTCGCTATCGGGTGTGGTAGCTTCGGCGATCGGATTGGCACCTCCATCGCCTGTATTCGGGGATGTGTCGTTGTCTTGATTCTCATCGGCAGAATCCTGCCGGTTCAGCTCGCGGATGGGACCAAATAGTCTTTGAATGGCCATCGTCATCTGCCCAGTTAACATGGGGGTTGTTCCATGGCTTTGGTACGTGTCGTCCAGCTCTCGCACATAAGTTGATGCCTGTTGAGCATGTACCTGGCGCTCGCGGCCGAACTGCATGACGCATCGAGATAGGACATACCGAGGATCCGACGATTCTGTGCCGAGTTCGGCCATCCGATCGTAGACAGTATTGATCATTGATATTTGGTTGGCGGGCGTCTCCTCTGATTTGGTAGTGTACGAAGTGATGTAGCTAGCGGCCGCAGATCCACTCTTGCCGCTTTGTACTGCCTTGAGATCGTGATTGTGTCTTGTGGCCACGAGCAAGTTCGGGTTGTGCCAATTTATCAGTGGATGTTGCACCCTGAGACTGATGGAGCTGGTCTCCTCGTCGAATGTGGAACTCTCAATCACGTCGTGAGGGAACAAGAATCGACAAGATTCCCGCCCCCCTTTAAAGCACGTGAACGTGCATCGGTGTCGCTGGACTTCATGAGCGAGTAAATGATGATCGTCCGGAAGTCGGCATCATAGGTGGATTCGGACGGTCGCGGAGGACGTTCCTGTCTGGGTTTCCGCTGCGATTTTTCTGGCTCTGATTGAGACTTGTCATCGGAAGGGTATCCATGCGTAAGAAGTTCATCGAAGAAGGCGAAGTATCGAGCCTGGAATTCGGTGTCGGAGCGCATACGCGTACGCAAGGCTGACGGATTCAACCCCCCTCCAGCCAAACTAGGCAGTGACAATGCAGCTGACCTCGCATACTATGTTCTTTGACAAGGTAGAAGGCAGCCAGCCGACCAAAAAGCCCACCGTCGGGAGAAGAACGACCGTTGCGGATGTCCCATCCGAGCAGAAACTGGAAGATGGCGCATATATGGAAGTGGAAGTAGTCGCTGGCCGCAACCGGATCGTCGGCGACTCTTGCAGCTCTCTCCTTGGCAGACGGTATGGGAGGGGCCCGTGTATCCAATGTGACTGTACGATCTCCAAAGAAGATTTGAAAGACGGGGGAATGGCTGGGTCCTGGATTGAGAGTAAGGAATAATTGGAATATCCCGTGCCGACCAACATAAGCCCGGATGTCCGCTCGCGCTCGGTTCATAACTGCCTTCGAACCTGGAACGTTGGCGGAGATCAACTCGCACTTCTTGAGAATCGAATAAATGTGAGTCTCGTCCCCGCTAAGTGTCTTGAGGCTGCCGCCGCGGGAGATGTGTTCGGATATGCGGCGAATCAGGGTGGCATCGACGCTCTGAAGCACGTTGGAAATCCGGTTGTAATCGCGGGATTGACACATGAGCCTCGACCCGATATGTATCGCTCGCCGCTGCTTGATGTTCGCAACAATGAAAATGTACGACCAATGCCTGCGAAAGTTGGGCTCCGCGAGGTCCAGCAGATATTTGGCGTGGTGTCGAAAAGAAAGCGGCGTACGTCGCTTACTTTCAAAGCCACCAGTTCCCCACGGGAACAGCGTTGGAAACATCCCGGGAAATAGGTCGGGGTTGTTATAGTCCGCGATAAAGGTGGATCCATGCCGAATGACAAGGTCTGGCCTCTCCGTACCTGTTGCGTTCGCCAACGCCGATGCGAGCCGATGACTTGCCGGAACGGAGACACCGTTAATATCGAGGAGTCCATGATGTTCAAGGAAAGTCCGTGGCTCGTCGTCCTCATCTCCGAGTTCGTCCAACATCGCGGGATGGACATCCAGGCCGGCGGTCTCCTTTGCGAAGAGACTGGCAACTTCTTGATTGGCCTGGTACAGAACTCCGCGCATCAAAAGCTCCGGCACGTCGTCCTCGGGTAGAGTATTTATAGCGTCCTTGTCGATCTCGAATTGAGGATACCCCTTACAATGCTGCTGTAAGTACTGCAGTAGAGAGCGAACCTTCTCTCTCCGGACCTTGAAGACGTTTCTCAGGTCTTGCGTGCGTGGCTTCCGCGGGCCTATGACGATACAACTGATGAGCGGAGCCTCGTCATTAACCGCCCATGGCAATTTCTTCGCGGTGGAGACAGTGTTGAGTGGGAAAGAACAGGCGTGTCCCTTCATTACCCTGGGTCGAGCCTCCTCCGCACCTGGGGCAGTTAGATCGTACAGGCGAACGATGTAGGCCGAAGCGAGGTATCTTGCACAAAGACGCTCCTCTAACCAGGTGCAGTCCTGCAGTTCCGGGGGAAGATGACCGCGGATGTTGTCGTTCGCCAGTGCCAAGCGCGGCAGTCGTGGAGGAGTGGAAGCCAGCGCTGAGTGGCATACATCGCACAAATCGAGTGACGTGCCCTGCCCTCCCACATGCACCCCGTCACGATGTAGGGCAAGGCCATCCAGTGAGCTGTCACCATATTGGAAGTGATGCGCTGGTCTGGCGAGTAGATGAGGATCCACGATCTTGAGGATGCTGAGATCAATGTCGGACGCGGGAACGCGGTCGCAAGTGAGATGCTTTTTTGTGAATAGCAGATCTCGATCAAACGTACGCCGTCCGCAGCAGGCACACGTCGCGGACTCCGTAATGTCCGTATGCTCTGCGAAGTTTTCCATACAAGAGCTTTTCACGGACGAAGGTACGGGCTGCGGCCAGTTATGATCTGTTCACAAATGGAGAGCACTCGTATCTGGATTAGCAACAGTGATCAAGTAACAAATGCAGAGAGGAACCTACCTTGAAGAACATCGACGGCTGGAGCGAGTCCTGTGTGGGGGGAACCGACCAGATCGGGGCAGAGAAGTCAACACGGAGTAGAAGCCGTTGATTGACATGCACGTGCGGCCTATGGACTCACCGACCGGGACGCATAGAGAATGTTGAGGTTCCACGGCGGCATCGGTGAAGAGAGGGTGTTGCCGACGCTCTTGGGAGCGGAAATATTGAGTGGCGAATGTTCCGTGGCGTTCTAGCATCTGTCGGTGAACGACTGGGATAAATCGACTGAGATCTCCAATATCACCGATCGGTAACCGCGAGGCGCGCTCCAGGGAGGCTATTTCGTCCTCAATGAGAGCTTCCAACATTAGGGCCACGAGGGCGACGCGGCTCATTCGACTCGCACCTCTGCGCGGTCGAAAGGCGACCATGTAGTGGCGTAGTTGGGGCGTGGAAGAGTCCGAGAACAAATCGGGGAACGCGGGCATCGTTGTGTACCTCTGACGCGGATGAAAGTGGAGGGACCAACACAGGGATGTGTAAAACCGAAGGATTGTTGATGCGAACATATACGGCGCATTTCGTGACCGGACGAGACCTGGGCGAACCGTCGTAATACGCCCGGTCTCGGGACTGGAACAAGGAAACATGACTTGGGCATGGACGAAGTCGGATAGGGTTGTGCGGCAGGAGTAGGGGTACGACCGCACAGACAGGTGCCATTATTGATGGTAGTGTTTGCGGTGAGTGCAGTGGTGTCCATGTTGGGAGGGATGCAGGAAAGATGGCGCGTGTGGTAGTGGTCGAGGGGGTTCGAGACGAAGCGGAATCGTGCGAAGTGGAGCAAGCGGATAATTATGTGTTGGAGGCATGTTGCATGATGGTAGTGATGGGCAGTGGTGTCAAAACTGTTCGTTGTCCATTGAACGTTGAACGCCGAAGTCGTTATGTAAGCATCGCGTCAGCATCGTTGTACAACCAACACCCGATTCTCGAAAAAGATGGACACCAACAATTCTGGCTTCCCCCATTCCTCTACCGCCCCTGTCCATCCCGAACCTCAAGAACAATCAGTGACAGCATGGCAACTTCCAACGACGAGACGTGGCCCTCAACGTCGATACCCGGGGTTCCAGCCGTCCTTCGAGCGTCCGGCCAAACCATCGAAGGGGCGTACTTAAACTCAGGCCGCATGAGCGTGGGTCTGGCGCGTTTGCAGAGCTCAACAGTGCTGCTCAAACAGGCTACTACTAAAAACGACCTCAGTACGGACCACACGAAGCGAAAGGTATCTCGCCTGTTAGCTTCCTTGCACAATTGTAGCCTGGCTGAGGCCAGAGGTCCCCGAACTTGTAACGTGGCCAAATGGTATCGACTTTCGCTCTTGTCTACATTGGTGCTCTCTTGGATGCTCTCTTGGATGTATTATGCGGCAAGGTTTTTGGTATTTTAATTATTCAGCTTTTACATAGTCGTAGTCTCGGCCATCGTGGCTAATGCCCACGTGTCTTCAGGTTTTCCGCGCTCACGTGTCTCGTCCGAGGACAGACCCTGGTGACCACTCCTCGCAAGAGAGAGAAGTCACGTGCTCGGAACGCGTCGCTTCAAGGAGTCTGTGCTGGCGCAATGTCGACGTCTTCGCGACACCGTGTCGACAGCTAAGCGGTATGCCACTGACCTTCTCTCACCCAATGAATCCCATGGCAACACATATCTCGTAGGACACTCTCGGGATCTTCATGACTCTGTGGGTGTACAAATGGCTTATGGCTCCGAGGCCAATCTCCATAAAAGATTACAGTAGGGCTGGCTTGCGGAGTAACTCATTTCACGAAATTGCGGAGTACTCCGCAGATTTTCACGAATTACTCCGCATTCTTCCTCCGCAGCGTACTCCGCAAAATGTGCGGAGGACTTTTTTTTGGCTGAAAATCAACGGAGTACTCCGCGCTGAAATGAGGTAAAATTTTGCGGAGTACGGAGTAAGGCCGTCAAATCAGCCAAAAATTTGGTTACTCCGCTTACTCCGCATTTACTCCGCAAAAGCGCCACCGTCTCGAATGAGACTTTTTCGGCCGTTTCGGTGCCGTTCTGGAACCGTTCTGGAACCATCTTCAATTGATTTTCGGAGTACTCCGCACATACTCCGCAGTGACGGAGTACTCCGCGCCCGGTTTGGAGCGAAATTTGCGGAGTACGGAGTAACCTCGCGCCGGCCGCCAAAAAAAGTGCGGAGTACGGAGTAAGCCGAAAAATTTGCCGGAAAAAGTGCGGAGTAACGGAGTACTCCGCACAAAACCTCATTTCGCCCGATGAAGGTGCGGAGTACTCCGCAAATCATGAAAAATTCGATTACTCCGCACTTGCGGAGTAAAACTCCGCACTTTTACTCCGCAAGCCAGCCTAGATTACAGACCAGCTGGCTTCCCTACTATGGATTTGACAGACTACTTATGATCAATCCCGGCGTATGGCTCTTCTGGATCCCTTCTCGTGTAGACGCCGGACAGACACTAAGTCTATCTACCATGCTCAAGATTAACTAACTGATTCTGTCCAAGCCATGCATTCATTCTTTTGCGGTTCGTGAGCCGGTGCTCTCTGCGTTGCGCTGTTATGGTAAATACGTTATCTAGAGGTAGAGAGACCTTAGAGGAGCTTTGTGGGATAGACCGTGCCGGGTGTGAAGGCAACCTGGAAGCAGGCCTCAGGCGTCGGCGACGTCCGGTGCAGACTCAGATAGAGGAATATAGACTCAGACAGAGAAAGGTAGGAGAAACAGATGTATTTGGCAGGAAACAGGAGCTGAACATCGACGCAGAAAGAGAGGACCGAAGCGCAAGAGGAGAAGATCGAAGTTCGGACAGAGAAGACCGAATCAGAGAGGGCACGGACGCGAGGACCTCCATGTTGAAGGAGGGAATGACGATGCCGGATTCCGGAAGCGTATGGCTCGGAAAGGTGCATGTGGAGATCTAGAGGTAGTGGGAACGTTGAGAAGCTGTGGAGGAAGTGGTGAAGAGCATTAAGAACAGTTAGGACAATCACGAAGAATGGCAAAGAGATAGACGCACTCACAAGGAAGGACTGGTGGAGGGAAGGGAACTTGGGGCACGGGTCGAATGGAGGTAGATTATCGACGCAGAAAGAGAATACCGAAGCGCAAAAGGAGAAGACCGAACCTGGGAAGGAGAAGACCGAATCGAAGAGAACAAGGATGCGAGGGCTGCGTGTTGAACGAGGGAGTGACTGTGCCGGATTCCGGAAGCGTACGGCTCGGTCAGGTGCATGTCGAGATGTGAGTGTAGGGGCAATGTCGAGAGGCTGATGAAAGAAAAGACGAAGAGCAGTCAGAGTCATTCGGGTAATCACCAAGGACAGGCAACATCTGGACGTACTCAACAGGAAAGACGAGCCGAGGGCAGGAACTTGGTGAGGGCCGAAAGAATCTATGAGGCGAGCGGAATCGATGCGTTCGACTGAGGGTAGGGGGTTGAGTACATGTTGTCAGCAGAGAGCGAGGCAAATGCTAGCATGCGTTGTGGATCAACTCACCGTTTCTGCGCGCGCCTTCTTTCGAGTCTGCAGTCCGACGGTAGGGGAGACGGGAGTCATCACAGCAGGAGTAGGGCGGTTTGTCTTCGCGGCCGGAGGAGCGGGAGTTGGGGACGATGGCGGTCCGAGGGTGGATGCTTTTCGATCGGCCTTGGGGGCAGAGGGTCCAGGTGCGTTGTCATTGGCGGCCTTCAGGGGTGTCTCGGTGAATACATCGTCGTCGTCGACCTTCCTCTTGGCTTTCGCGGCTGCATCTGCGCGTGCCTGGCGAATTCGGACAGCACGGTCGCCTCCGGCGGCATTTCCGATCTTGAGAGCGACGAGGAGAGCCTGAGGCGCCGAGTCCAACGTGGTGATGCGGCGCAGGGTGATGTCCATCGTCCCATCCGGTCGGACCTTGTCGAGGATACCGTCAAACGAAACAAGGGTACGAGGCGCCGGCAGCATCCATGCAAGCCAACGCAGGGATTCCTCGAAGGATATGTTGGCCTGCCACTCGATCCAGCCGAGCTGACGATTGAAAAAGACGAGTCCGCCGATCTTGCCCTTCTTCTTGTCCGAGTCGACTTCGAGGATAGCGCCGATTCCGCTGACGAAAGGAGCAATCGGCATGAGACTTTCGTTCTCGGGGTTCGTTCCTGTGAAGCGAAGAAGAGATCAGGTTCGGAAGAAATAACTTGAACTGACAGAAGATAGACTTACCATCCATCGATTCAGGTATATTCCTCAAGCTTTCCTTGTCGTTAACGTTGATCCGCATGGGAGTCGGCGCGAAAGGGCATTGGATCGCCTGATAAGCGCCCTCCTTTGGCGGATTGCGAGCCCACATGTATGTATTTGCTTCAAAAGGTTCCTCCCTGGCGTCGAACAGCGTCGATTCGACCTTGTGGGAAAACTCCGTGGATTCGACAGGCCCGAAGATTAGATCCGTCGTGATGGCGAGGTGAGTGGGGTACTTGGCGTTGCGGGACGTCATTGCAGCCGGGTGTAGGGAGGTCGGGCGAACGTTGATCTTGCTGGAAGGGACAGAACCGACGGGGAAAGGCGTGTATGTGGTGCTTGGGGTAATCGCGAGGATAGTTCAACGTCTGGTGTTCTGGGTACGGGGAGGACGCTACCGAATGGGTTTGTCGATGTTGTAGAGTGTTGATGGGGTGGACAGGGAGTAGGAACCTTGAGTGCGATAGAGCAGAGCGTCGAGGATGTTAAGGGAGAGGGGAGATGCTGGAAGAGGTAGTGAGGGGTGATGTGATGTCAGAAAGGGGGGAAGATGGGAATGGGTTGCGAAGGATGAGCACTTTTATAACTACTCACGTCTCGAGGGAAGGTGGTGTATGGCCATGGTATACACTCCCGTCGTGGACACTTCGCCGAATAGATCCATGTTCGTGGCTCCGGCGCTGGACGAGAAGGACGGGGATGCTCGAGAAACGTTTGCTGGATAACTGTACTGCAGGAGGGCGGCAGGTGAGTTGAGTGTGTAGGGAGGATGGTGAATCAATGATGTGTGGCCTGATGCCTGATAGGGCGTTGGGTTGCGGGAACTGTGGAAGAGATCCTGGTGAATATGGTTGATGCTTGATGGTGGTGAAGCCGTGAAGTGTGAATGAGAGATTGTCGCTTCTTCTAAGCTGCTAAGAACTGCTGCACGCACGACCCACAAATTGGGCAGCATGCAAATTGACCCCATGTTAAATTAAACGGCAGAACATAGCATTGCGGCTGGGACCCAGGCAGCAGGCATCCGGCATCTATCAGGCATCAGGCATCAGGCATCAGGCATCAGGCATCAGGCATTAGGCATGAAGCATGAAGCATGAAATGCAGTCGAGGGGGGCCAATGAAAGACGTGGCCAATAATGGACGTGGTCAATTAGAGGACGTGGTCAATAAATGGTGCATGAATGGATGCGGTCAATTAAAGCTGGGTCAAATAAAGGATGTGGTCGACTAAAGGTGCAAATTGTTTTTCGAAGCCTGCAGTAGCATGATTATTGGACCCTGGAGCCGCCTAGAGCCTGAGCGCTGGGTCCTGAAGCGGCCTGAAGCCTACTACTACTGAATACTGAATACTGAATACTGAATACTGAAGCTTGATGTCGCTTAGGCCCTTGAGGCTTGTTGCTTGTTGAGCTTGATGAAAGAGAGAAAATAGAGAAAGAAAAGAATAATTATGTAAACAAGGAGAAAAGAGAAAGAGAAACAATTAAGTAAGGAAAGAGAAAGGAAAAGTAAAGAAGTAAAAAGAGTTAAACAAGGAAAAGAGGGAAAGAAAAATAACTAAATAATAAGAATAATAAAAATTCTGGACGCGTCGGGAGCAAGTCGCGTCTGAGAGGTGTTGGAGCGCGTCGCAGGATAAAAAGCATAAGATATGACCAAGTTCGAAATCCACATTCACGTCCGCACCATCCTCTTCTTCGACAGTGTCAACGCGATATGTCCGCCACTCCGGGCCTGCAACGGACATGGCCAATCTCCTTGAATGGAACACACTCACGACCTTTCCTGAATCTGCTTCGCGTCGCACGCATCGCCTTTGACCACGATCCCCAGCAGCTTGCGGCCTTCGACGAGATTTTGGAAGGGTTTCGCCAAGCTGCCGCCGCGGGTTTACACATGAGCAGCGCCGAAATGCTACATTACACTAATCAAACACATCTTGACATGACAGCCGATGTAAAGCGGCGAAGTGCATTTCCAAGCGTCCCGGCCTCAACAAGAGCGATGCTCAAGATCCGTGCCGACACTTCTCTTGTCGAGGATGAAGTCCTCTCCAGCGCCGTAGAACTATGGAAGGCGACAACAACGGCACTCACAACTTTCTCCAGCAGCAGGAACCTCAAGAACAACATGATGTGAGTCGATTTCCTAGTTCAACCGTTGGTCATCTACTGATTAGGGAAATCATGTCTTTCTCCTTGCAGCATCGGCCAACAGGAGTTCGTTCTCCCGACCATTCAAGGCAGCAATGCACGGACGATCTCGCCCGGCTTTACCATCCAGACCCCTCCCACACCAAGTTACAACGGCATCTCCATGGACAGCTATTCGGTCAACCCAAAGCAGACGATTGAAAACATTGGGACACTCGACCCGGCGCTGGCGAACGACTCCGATTTCATGTCCATGCTTCTGCAACTTCAGGACTCTCAGCCTGCCCCGACCGATGCTTACGGCTTCCCAATCGCCAACACTCAGCTTTCGAACCATCTCCACACGCCGGACATGCACTCCGCTTCGAACGGCCCCAATCCTCAGCAATTCTTCGATCAGGTACCTACGCATCAGTTCCCGACGCCGGATCCTCCCTTGAATCAAAGTTCGGTTCAAAGCTCGGATACCCTCCCTCAGCTTCTGCTCAATCAGGTCCATACAGACCAGTTCTCGTCAACGAACCTCCCCTTGGACCAGTCATCGTTCGGCGACTTCAACACTCACAGATCAGGCACGGATCGTTCGACTCCTACGGATCAGCTCCAGGCAGCGAATCCTCCCTCGAATCAAATGTCCTTCCAAGGCTGGGGTCCTCATCATCAGCCCTTCAACGATCAAGTTCGTACAGACCAGTTCCCGCAAATGGATCGCCCCTTGGACCAGTCATCGTTCGGCGGCCTGAACTCTCACACATCAGGCACTGATCGCTCGACTCCTGGGGATCAGTTTCAGACACAACATCCTCCCTCGAATCAGACGTCCTTCCAACACCAGGGTCCTCATCATCAGCCCTTCAACGATCAAGTTCGTACAGACCAGTTCCCGCAAATGGATCGCCCCTTGGACCAGTCATCGTTCGGCGGCCTGAACTCTTACACCTCAGGCACTGATCGCTCGACTCCTGGGGATCAGTTTCAGACACAACATCCTCCCTCGAATCAGACGTCCTTCCAACACCAGGGTCCTCATCATCAGCCCTTCAACGATCAAGTTCGTACAGACCAGTTCCCGCAAATGGATCGCCCCTTGGACCAGTCATCGTTCGGCGGCCTGAACTCTTACACCTCAGGCACCGATCGTGCGACTCCGAATCATCAAGACCGAGCCCATTCGAAATCCAGGCCAATCCTCCAATCCGAGTCATCCTTCAGGTCTTCCTCATCAGCCAGCTCCCTGGTCGTGTCAAACTCCGGAAAATACTCCGCCAAGCCGCCTACAGGATGCTGGCCCTTAACCCTGGTGATGGCCGGTGTCCTCCAGGAGAAGGGTTTCGTAGTGGTCCCACGCATGTTCGTCACCCTCAAGACGACAACAAAGACTCCCCTGGTCCTCGCTTGCATACTTCTATACATCATGATCCAAGACCAACCCGCGCCTAAGCATCACCGCATCTGCTACAAAATGCTCGCCGACATTGCAGCTGAACTCGCCCTCGATTTTGCCTACGACGATGAAGGGAACCTCATAATCAGCCTCAAGGATCCCTCGTGCCCATACCTCGCGGAACGGGGACCTAAGTTGGAATGGGATTACCCCAAGAGGCGTCTTCGGCTGCGCATCGAGGACTAGTTTAATCCTACTGCACTCGTACTCCATGCCCAATCTTTCATACTGCCCTTCGTACTCCCACACGCATGTGTCTAGTTTACATCACGCTCATCAATACATGCCTCTGCTTCCTTTTAATCTCCGCTCACGCCGTGTATTGAGTTCACACACGCTTTTGAGCAACTGCATTCATGATTCATTTGTAGAGAGATTGTAGGAACGGCGGAAGCACATGAGGATGACGTCGAGCATTGAGATACTGCGAAGGGAAACATGTGCAACGAGATTGCTGAACATAATCCGTAATAAGAGAGTGTCAGAAAGTATGCGACGAACAGGGGAACACGTGTGAACTTACTGTGAGGAGGTGCTCTACGTCTTCGGCATCACAACGTACGCAAGGGTGTAGAGCATTTCGGAGACCTTATTACGCTGAGCGTCCGTCCAGCGCTCGGCACAGGGAGCGACGTGGTAGAACATCTCTCGCGTAAGGCTGAACACGGCCTGCCAGTCCATCGGATCCCACTCCGGGGCGATGTTGCTGGGTGTATTTTCGCCGTCGGCGGCCATATCGACGACAGGAGCGGGATGGCCTTGCGCGGCAGACTGGTTTCCGGGAGCGGGATGAGCTTGCGAGCCAGACTGGTCTCCGGCAGAAGATTGTGCGTTCCGACGATGTTCGCCACGCTGCGTGGGAGTTGAAGGTTGCTGGTTCGGCTGATTCATGGTGTTGACGGAAGCGTTTGAGAGGTGCGACGTGGCCGTAGGTCTTTGAGACGAGTAGGGAGGGTGGTCGTCGTGCGCACCAGATGTGTGACAGGGAAGACCGGTCTCTTTGACCTGTTGCAGAGTAGGATCAAGAGGACGCCGGCGGTCAACAGTACTAAGTCAGTGGGCGACCATCTTCTTGATGTGAACGGTAAGAAACGATGAGAGACACTGACCCTTTTGCGTTGATGCAGTGATGAGCCGGAATTATGGTTTGTAGATGGGTGATGAGATACACCGACTGGAGAGGGCTTATGAGTCAGTACAAAGACACCGAACAAGAAGACTTGGCGTGTGTCAGACGACAGGACGTACCTGGCCGTAAAGATGTGAGAAAGTCGATGTTGTGAGCCTGGCTGCTGATGAACCTTTGGATGGGTGTGATGAGAATGCGAGGATGAGGAGTAGGATTAAAGTTGGTGGACGGAAACCTAGGACGAATGCACCTGCACAGAGAGTATGAGGCGATCAGACAGCGAACTTGAGACGCAGCAAAGAGCATCGGGACTCACAAAATCCACTACAGCGGACCTTTCAGCTTGTTAGGTTCTGGACGTCAACGGGAGACAGCGGAAGTCGGGGTCCTGACGGTCTCGGTCGTTTGGGAGAAGGGCTTAAGTCTTGAGTGGCGGCCCTCTTGTCCCCACTGCCCGTTGACTGCGCTTCCTCTCCATTGTCGACATGAAGGGCACGGGTGGCCTCGGCAATCAGGGAGAGACGCTTGAGTTCTCTAGAGAGATCATACGGGAGAGGCGGACTGTTGAGCTGCTTCAACTGGACGGGCGCGAACAGGAAGAGGTTTGCCCGTTTCGTAGCCCTGGAAGCTGCCACGTAGGCTTCGAAGCCCCCTTTCCTCAGATCGACCACGACTCCGTTCTCTGCCGTGATGCCCTGGGCGGAATGGACGGTCATCGCAAAGCCTGGCTGTACGGGAAGTTGCTTGCGAGTGACACGAATCACGGGCTCATCAACACCGTCCCGGAAACTGAAGCGGGATGACGTCGGAATGATAGGATAGCAGCCCTGTGGCAAACCCGTGAGACGAAGATCTGCGAGCCGTGGAAAGCGAAGGAGTAAGCCACGGGCGACCTTGTGCCCTAAGTCGTCCTCGATAAGATCGTACCCGCCCACCGTTGCAAATGCACCATTGGTGACACCAAGAGGCACACTTTGATTGCCTCCTCGGAAAACCACTGGCATGCCAACGAACAGTGGAAGTCGACCCAAACCGGTCTTGGATCCGGGAGGTCCGTGATATGAGAGAAGAGCGGTTCGTTGGTCGACAGTCATGGATGAATCTGTATTGTCGTCAGCACAGCTATAGTCGACTTCCGACCCGGAGAATGTAGCATGAACCGCAGCCTTGTGTTGGTTGAGTGTCCGTACGGTTTCGTTGGTCCGGGAGAGAACAATAACCTCGGGCCGGTCCTTGAGGTCTACTCCATTCGGACAACATGCGCTCTGGATAACGTTTGAGTTTAAGAGCTCGGCATCCGAGTCGATGCATTTTCGAAGCCGCAGACGAGAGAGGGCCTGGGCCATGTCGGCATCCTGCATACGCATCTGCTGCGTGAAGTCGACGACGGAATCGATCTCCTTCCAGACTGCCCGCCCAAGAGCGGCCTTCGATTTGCCATCGGTCGAGATCTTTTTGGAAGGGTGTGGTCGGTACAGAGGAGTGGCGCCTACGGGTGGGAGCTGGCAAAGATCGCCGGCGAACATAACGTTGACTCCGCCGAATGCTGACTCGAGATTCTGCCTGCCGATTCGCAAGGACTGGTCGATCTCCGACATGGTTTCGCAAGACGTCATAGAAGCTTCATCGAAAAAGACCCACGAGATGTTGCGCAACTTGTTCTCTAGAAACTTGATTCGTTTGGGAGTAACGTCGTCATGGTGTGCCGCACCGAGCTCATCGGTCGTTGCATTCTTTCGGTGGACGTGGAGGGAGAAAGCAGCATGCTGGGTGCTTCCGCCGATTGCCGCTGCCGCCTTACCGGTGGGTGCCATGAAAAGAATTTCGTCCCCTTTCCCGTATCGTTCCAACAGTTCGCGGAGCAGGCGTACCACGACGGTTTTTCCAGTTCCGCCTTCCCCGTGCATCAGCATCCGCAATGGTTCAGGCCGCAAGCCTGTGAGTGAGAGCTGAAATCTCAGCACGATTGCAACTTGAGGGAGGGGACTGATAGGAGCTTACCTGACTGTTGGCAAAGAAGTGACTGGCGGCGATCTTGAAGGCCAGGGCCTGAGCAGCGTTCAAGTTTCGCTCCTTGATTAATTCTGCAATAAGGATGGGCGGGGCCGTGTCTTTTGTTGTGAGAACCTCGGTTCGTGGGAGAACTTCCGAGTCGAGCAGGATGTGGGGGGATGTTGACGTTGATGCTTCCTTGTCCTTGTCCTTCTCAAAGAGTTCCAAGTTTTGGGAAAGAACTCCGGTGGCCGCCTTCGGTATCGATGCAGAGCTTCGAGAGAATGCTTCTTGGGCTTTGATCTCCTTCGTCCATGTTCGACGGCGGACGACGGAGAAGACCGGACTGGAGTGCTCCGCCGTGGTCATTGACTGTGAGTTCGTTTTGGATACGTTGAACCATCCTGCCTTGGAGAGGGAGTGGACGTATTCTGCGGTAAGCAAAGAGTGTTTCTGGCGCTTGTGTGCCAATAACTCGACGTCGACATCGGCCGTGGCGCTGTCCGCTCCTTGTCCATCCCGTACGAGTGCCTCCGCATCGCTGGCCTTGTCCGCATTCCGTGAGGACTCTCGCTTCCGGCGTGCAAGCTGTTCGGCATCTCGAGCGTCGTCGCATTCATGCAAGGCCTCCCAATTCGACATGACCCGCTTGGAAGATCCACTGAACGAATGCTGAAGCAAATGTTTGCTCGTATGTGCTTTCCGGGGCCTTTGAGGGGGGCGGAATCGCTGAAGGCTTTGAAATGGACCAACATGGCGAACAATACGCATCTCCATGGGTTGGAGTGCCGTTGGGTCGGGGGAGTCGGAGAAGATTGCTCGTGGAATTCCAAGAGGAGCCAGGGGTGTATAGCGGTGGCACTTTGTCTCCCAATTAGGATGGCTGAGTAGAGGTCGATGATGGTTCTTGTTGAGTCTCTTGGGTAACGGCACCAACTTGCAGAACTGGACAAACTCATAGAAGGTAAGGTGGGAAAGGGTGGAGCCGCGAAGCATGTAGTCGTCGACTTGATGTGCCTTGCCGCTGTCGGACAGTGGTAACAAGCCGTTTTCATCGTCGTCCAGGTCGTCATCGCTGTCGTCATGGGTGGTGCCTAGCGGAATGTTCGCGCTGGGCTCGTCTGGTTGCTGTGGTGGAGAGAGGGAAGACGGATCGCTATCTTCGACCATGATCTCGTCGACGGAGACCGATTCCGGAGAGGGACGACCATAACGACCTTCTGCAGTCAGCATCATCCTGCCGCTGAGCATGGGTAGCGTGACGTGGGATTGCCATGCGTCGCCCAGGTCTCGGACGTATGTGACGACCTGTTGAGCGTGTAGCTGTCGTTCTCGTCCGAATTGCATGACGCACTTGGAGAGCAGCTTCTTGACGTTGTCGGCGGTTTCGTCGGTGGCGACCATTCTCTCATAGACGGTGTTGATCATGCTGATCTGGTTCGCGGGGGTCTCGTCTGACTTGGTCGCGTAAGATGTGATGTAGGATGCTGCCGCAATGCCGCTACGACCGCTTTGGACGGACTTGAGGTCGTGATTATGCCTGGTAGCAACTAGGAGCGTGGGGTTGTGCCAGTTGATGGTTGGGTCGCGTACTCTGGGAGATATCGAATTGGTTTCGGGATCGAAGGTCGGTTCCGGATTGATTTCGTGGGGATAAAGGAACGGCAAGTCGTCTGCCTCCCTTGTGACAAGTCGCGCGGCATGTGTGCCTCTGCACCAGTTCGCCGATGAAATGGTGATCGGCTGTGAAGATGGTGGTGTAGTCTGGCTCCGATCGATCCGGTGGAAGCTGTCGTCTTGGATCGCACTCCGAGGATATGTCTTCGGGCATTACCGGAGCCGACGGCAGCTCGTGGACGATAAGATCGTCGAAGAAAGCCATGTAGCGGTCGCGGAATTCGACGTCGTCCTTCATGAGAGTCCGTAAGTCAGAGGGGTTCAGCCCGCCGTCGAGCCATAAGAGGATATGTCCATGTAGCTGGCCCCTCATGGTGTGCTCCTTGACGAGGAAGTATGCCTGGAGCTTTCCGAGAATTCCACCAGCGGCACTGCTGGTGTTTGTCCGCATGTCAACCCAAACAGAAACTTGAAGACCGATGCGATATGGAATGGAAGAAATCCGTGGCAGCGACAGGATCATCAGCCAGGCGGACGCTGCTTGCAGATTTGGAAGGAAGAGTCGGAGTTCTGACGTCTAGCTTACGCTGGAGTCTCCGTAGAAGATGTGGAAAATCGGACTGTGGGCTGTGCTCGGAGTAAGGGTGAGGAACAGCTGGAAGACTCCAAATTGGCCGACGTATGCCCGGATGTCCGCCCGAGCCCGGTTCATGACTGCCTTCGACCCTTGGACGTTGCGGGACACTACTTCGCACTTCTCCAAGAGCTTGAAGATGCGCCGTTCATCTGCTGTAAGATCGGATTGGCGACCGCCGTCGGTAAGATGTCGATTGATGTCCTTCACCATCTGCGGATCCATACTGGTGATAATCTTCGAGACCTTGTCAAAATCTCGAGACTTGCAGGCAAGGCGACTTCCGAGATGAATAGCCCGGCGTTGCTTGATGTTGCACAAAACGAACACGAAGGTAAGATGTCTTCGGAATGATGGATCCGCCAGGTCGAGGAGGGAAGATCCTTGTAGATCGAAGGAGAGCGTTTCAGATCGGGCGTCCTCAAAGCCGCCGATGCCCCAAGGGAAAAGTGTAGGGAACATACCCGGGAAAAGACCAGGGTTGTCGTATTCGCGAATGAATGCCGAACCGTGTTTGACCAGAAGGTCGGGACGCCCCGTACCTGTAGCATGAGCGAGGGCATTGGCTGTGCGAACACCGGAGGAAACGGACGCTCCGTTCACGTCGACCAGTCCATGATGCTCCAAGAAGGTTTGACCGTTGGCAGCTTCGTCATCGTCCACGTCATCCAGGGCAGGGTGCGCTTGAATACCGGTTGTTTCTGCATCGAAGATGGCCCTTGGGTCCTTAGAAGGGTTATGACCGACACAGCGCATGATGGCCTCAGGAACGCCGTCTTCTGGGAGTGCCTCTAGAGCGTCTTTGTCGTCCGGAAATTGGGGATAGTCCTTGAAATTGGCGCGGAGGTAGTCAAGCAGATCTTTAACCTTCTTCCGACGGACTTTGAATACGTGACGAAGGTCGCTGAGCCGTGGTTCTCGAGGGCCGATGACCAGGCATGATACCATCGCATCGCCGTCTCCGATCGCCCACGGAAGCTTGGTAGCGGTGGCGATGGTATTTAGAGGGAAAGCGCATGCATGGCCCTTCATGACCCGCGGCCGTTCCGCTGGAGCTCCGGGTGAAGTCAGGTCGTACAGGCGAACAACGCACGCCGAGGCCAAGTACTTAGCACAAAGGTGCTCCTCGAACCAGGTGATGTCTTGTAGGTGAGGTGGAAGCCAACCGCGTATGTTTCCGTTGCGCAACGAAAGCTTGGGGAGCTTGGGAGGGTCGGACGTCAAGCATTTGTGACACTTGGAGCATAAGTCGAGCATTGTCGAAGTGTCCGTATAGTGTATGCCTTGACGGTCCAGGGCAAGGCCGTTCAGGGAAGGATCGGAGAAGGTGAAGTGGTCGCCGGGTCTTGCCAAGATATGCTCATCGTCTATGCGCAGCAGTTCGAGGTCTAGTGACGATGTCGATACTCGAACGGATTCAAGATGCTCCTTGGTGAACAGAAGGTCCCGAGTGAATGTTCGCCGACTGCACGCAGCGCAGGTCGGGCCGACCGCAATGTTGATGGCGTTGCGAAAGTCGTGAAGGCAGTCGTCCTTCACTTGTTGAGGGATTGGTTTGGGCCAATCGGTGGTCACTGTAAGTCTCAGAAGCTAACATGAGTCAGTAGATGTTGTTGAAGCTGGACGGTCCCTGAACTGACTCACGGATTGTTTCTGAGTTGCTCTCGGGCGCCTCCAGATCCTCCTCCATTCCAACGATGGGATGGTCTTCCCAGTGTGCTGGAGCAAGGGCTCGAGAAATGTACGCAGCTCATCATCTTGGAGGCGACGCTGGGACAGAAGATAACCTCGGAAGATGCGCAGCCCATAAGTGTCTTCCATGCCACGATGGATGATCGGTAGCCGACGATGGATCCAATCCGCGTCGCCATCGACTCTACGGCGGGCTCCAATTCGGAGGTCGGAAAGTTCACGCTCTGCCATGTTGTTCAGGAGCGCGTCCACAAGTTCCGGCCGGTTCATACGCGAGCCACCTCGGCGGGGGCAGATGTGCATCCACATCGAGCGGATGTCTGTGGTGGAGACTTCATCAAGGGTACTGCTCATGGACGGAGGAATGAAATTGGGAAAGGTGTGAAGGTGTGAGCAGGAGCGATAGGAAAGATGGACACAGATGCGGAAGACTCACGATTAGCAGCGATAGGGCAGTCTAAAAGATTGGCCGGATCTTAAAGAGGCCTTGTTTCTGGGGCGTTGGATGGTTGGGGACCCGGAGGCAGTCGTAAACCGGTTGATTCCTGCGGCATAGAACAGCCATCCGAGATGCGGCATACCTTAGGGGATGGAAACGAGTATATGGCGCGCATGTTGCATGTTATTGGTTGTGAGGATGCGACTGATGGTGTAATCTGGATTTGTTGTCCCGTCGGGCAAGTATCCGTGGATGTTGGTAGAGGACCAGAAATGATGAGTGCGTGTCTGCGGCTGTGAGCATAAACTGTTGAGAGAAGTGCAAGCTTGGCGAGGATCCGATGGATACTGTGTCTGGAGTATGTTGGTGCATCGTGGTTGATGAGGGTGGGTGTCCGTAAGAATGGAAGAAAGGAGCGAGGCATCACTTAGTGTCGATCCGAGAAGGACGGCCGCAGAACTATACCTGCAGGTAAAATTGCTGTTGCTATCAAAACTAAATTGCTTGATTTTCATTTAGAAATCATTCAACCCGAGAAGAAGCACGGCACCGCCCATCCGCCATTCCCCGCCATGTACACCGTCTCATATCTCATTTCTCATATCTGATTGGCCTGATGCCTGAACTACGCTCACGACTGCCGACTGACTGCTGACTGCTGTCTACTCACTACTCACTACTCACTACTCACTACTCACTACTCACTTCTCACTACGCAATACGCACTAGGCTAGAAGATGGCTGGTAAGCTGCAGAAGATCAATTAGGTTGTGTAATTGACCTGATGCTTTATTACACAACCTAATTGAGCTGATGCTTTATTAATGTTCGCCTCTAATTGAGGTCATCTTTTATTGAGCCTCAAGCCCCAAGCCTCAGGCGCGCTCAGATCTCAGACTTCAGGCAGACCTCAACAACTCTCACCCTATGGGCTAATACTACTGCATCGAGCACATCGGCATCCTCCGACACCCATTCATTCTACGTCTTGGTGGTCGCAAGGCACCCCTCAAGCCTCAAGTCTGCTAGTCCTCCGAAGCATACTCGTTAACGCGGATCGATGGCGCATCCTCCATTACGCGTGATATCAATGATCAACAGTAATTGGGGACCCGCATTGAAGGGTTGGTTTTCGAACAGCAATGGACGACACACGGCTACGCAGGGTGCATCTGGTCAGGTCCGCTCAAGGCCGGCGGACGGCCTGCTGGAGGTTAGAGAGTGATGGGATGTGATGGGATGGGTCTCTTCAGGTCGCGAAATGCTGGTACGTTGGATTGATAAAGCACGGCAGGGACGATAACATAACATACTCAATCCCTTCTGCCTCCCATACTTGCAGTATCTTCCCCAACGACCTGATCCCTGTCCACAAGACAACACTATTGCCGCCTTCGGATCGACATACCCGCTGAAACAATGTCCTGGGAAGATTTTCCCTTTGAGGTGAGTTCAGCGCTCTGGTTGATGGAATCGATCAGGTCTCCGGTGCTGACAATCCGACCACTTCATCCCTTGCGTCGCTTACAGAATATGGCACGCGACGACGCTCGGATGTCGGCCGCCATGCAACCTGGCCCTGAAGATCGCTTCGACGGCATCGACACGTGGAGGCACTATGGTGTTCGTGCTCACCTTACGCACTGGATTCCCAGACACGGAGAGAGCCAAGTCGAGCACCAGGTCTACTGGTACGTCCACCTTGGACACCGATGGTCGGACACCCCAGAAATCCGCCCCATGCTCGCGTGGTTCGACAAATGTAGTGGTCACAAGGCCGCTTGGATCCGGGCGGACATCCGTGTGCGAGGGGCCAACGTGTCCAATCCGCCTCGCGCTTGGCAGGAGGACATGTGGAAGGCAGGCCTCGAGTTTCTTTCGCGCATCCCGACGCCCAGTCCAACCCTGAAGGCCCTGCACCTCATCTTTTCGGCGAGGGAGGACGTGGTCAGGTCAATCTCGAACATCTTGCGCGGGACGCCTGAGCTCACCGACATAGTGCTCATCTGCGACAACCCGACCGATATGAAAGGCGCTCGACCAACCCTCAACCTCGACGACATCTTCGCCCGTCGGGAACCGAGCGACCATCTAGAGCGATTTATCATTCGTGCCCCAGCCTTGACATTGGCCGCCCGGAACCCTGCATGCTTCTTGAAGAGCCTTGCGGGAGCCCAACCATCGGCCTCGCAGTGATGCGCATCGTGGCGGACTGCCGCGTCTGGGAATGGACCTTAGACCTCCTCAATGCGGCCCCGAAGGCAAGAGCGATCGAGGTGTCCGAGGCCGCGCCCTGGGACCACATCCAGTTCCACAACCGGGCTCCGGAGCTCTGCAAGTACAGCAAGATCGAACTCAAGCATCTGATTCATCTAACCCTCAACATGTACTATCTGGACGGTCACTTTTTCACGAGGGTACACGCTCCGAAGCTCAAGTTTTTGCGTGTGCGGGCCGACAACGTCATCGGCAAAGCGGGTTTCTGCGAGAAGAACCATTTCCCATCCCTGTTGGTGGCCAACATTTGGTGCAACGGGTCCCCAATCGAACGCTTCCAGGCCATCGGACTTGGGAAGTCGCAGTTCATGCATAACATCACTTCGGATCTGTACCGGGTCGCCAACCACAAAGAGGACATACTTGCCTACGTCAAGGAGTTCGACCCGGACGTCGACAGCCTGTACGACAACTTCCCTCCACCCTATCTGATGCCCAACGAGATGTCCGATGATGAAACCGCGTCGGTTACATCCCCCGAAGGCTCGGAGCCAGACGATGATGACGGGGACGACGGGAACGCTGTTCCTGTTGAAGTGGATGAGGTCGACGAGAACGATCACGATGGCAGTGATGACGACAGCATGTCGAGCCTGACATCGCTATCCTCTTCCGAAGACAGTGAGTCGGACAACACCGACGCTGACGGCGACAGCAACATGGACGAAGTAACGCAGGACGTTCCTATCGTGGACGGCGCTCCTGAGCAGGACAACACCCACACAACTATGTCTTCCTCCACGAACGACGACATTCAGAGCGGCGACCCGGCGGACGCAGGCACAGAGGCAAGCGCGGTTGTGGTTGGTTTGGCCGTGGCTGGGGTCGTTGAGCCCGGTGCGCACGCTGCGCTGGAGTCTCCTGGAGATGGACAAACCTACGAGGAGCTGGATGAGGCGTACGCAGCGATGGCGGAGTATGCCAGTGGCCCGGGGCGGGTTACTCTGGAACTCAGTTCGGGCGAAGAGAGTGAGGGGGAAGCAGATGAGCCCTACGAAGCGTCGGAGAGCTTTTAAACGATGCTGCCAGTGGTTCTTTGCGACACTATCCGGTTCTTCCACTCTAGGTGTCCTGCTTGTTCGTATTTCTCTTCTGGATGTTGATGTCCAGACAATCAAATTCCCTTTCTTTCTTTCTTTCTTTCTTTCGCTCCTGAGCACATGGGCATTGTGAATGTAACAGAGATACTGGAATCTGGATTGCGACGACGTCAAGAGACTGCCGGTTCTGTAGCTACGCCGGTACTGGGGTTTGTCCGAACTGGGCGAGGAAGGGAGTATTGGGGTGGCGAGACCGACGTAGACTGGACAGTTTGGAATGCGGTAATAGCTTCAGGCCTGTGGAGCAAGCATTGCAGACGGTGAAGGGGTCAGAGTCTCTTGGAAAGGAGACGAGACTGGGACACTCACCATGCAACGTTCCAAGCGTTCAGGCCGACGAGTTGAGACTCAACTCGAGTAAGATCCGTCTCCGCCGTGCGGACGTCTCGTTCGAAATCAGTTGTGCAGGCCTGCATTTGGTTGACAATAGTGAGGAAATCTTCGGATTGGGCTTTGGACAATTTGGTGGCGACCCTGGAGAGTCGTTCCATCGTACGGCCCTGGAGGTGGCTGAAGTCGGCTTGAAGACGCTCTAAGTGCTCTTGAAGCTGATGCAATCCAGTGTTCAGGCGCAGCTGATCCTCTTCGACGTCTTGCCGTAGGACAGACAGTTCGGCGTCGAGGGAAGATACGTGCCTTTGGAGGGAATCCGCGAGTCTTTGCTGGACGCTGTCCAATCGCACGAGGGAGGAGGAGAGACGACCACAATTCGCGTAGCCGCCTTGAAGAGTGTTGATATGGTGTTGCAAGGCACTGGGGATGGAAGCGACGAAGGGACCGGTCGGGGGTTCTCCTACCGGCATTATATGCTGGAGTTGTGTTGATTCAGGAAACAAGGCGAGGCTGGGATGATGTCCTTGGAAGATAGCGCCGGAAGGGGAGGGGGGGAAAGGAGATTGACGATGGCCGACGGCAAGGGAAGTCGTTAAATCGTAGCAACAGAGGAGTTACCTGCAGAATGCTTTGGGCGTGGATGAAGCGATGTAGTCTGATCGCCGATATGTGATGGATCTTCGAGAAGAACTTCGAGAAGGAATGTGTCTGATACTTGGTGAGGATTGCTGCGCCGCCTGCTAGGTACCTGACTCGGCGTCAGCGTCTGCGCCGGAGAACGACCGCGCTGTGCACCATGGACTACGAGGTTTGATGACCTTGGCTGCGGCGTGGAATGTAAGGAAAGGGTAAGGGTGGATGGTTTGAAGGTGAAGAGGTTCTGAAATCTGAACGGGTGACGCGGACTTTCCACGTGGACTCGGATCGCGAGTAGTGACTTTGGCAGGTAACACTCTAACAGCCTGGTCACGTGCAACTTTCGATTTTGGCTGGGAACTAAAGAGTAAGGCAAACATGGGCATATCAACACCGATTCAGCTCAGACTTGGAGGAACAGCTCCGTCCATGATTCCGCCCCCCTGAAGGCGCTGTATGGGAGGTTATGTTACAGAATCGTGGACCTCTATTAAGCAATGCTGGTTCTCGTTCGAGAAAACCCTTACGGCCGTAAGCCGTCCCGGACCCCATAAACCCCAAAACCTTACGGCCGTAAGCCGTCCCGGACCCCATAAACCCAAAACTCTAAAGAGTTCGGGGAATGTAGGACGACAGGTAGGATGATGATGTGCAGGTGGAGTGGCCGTGTTGGTGCATCTGGTCGACTACGAAAAGAACGTTCTTGAAGAATGATGGCTCTCGTGCAAGGCAGTATGGAGCAAGTTGGCACGCGAAATCGTAGATGATGACGTCCGGAGGGTGCTGCCAGTGCGTGAACACCGCCGAGAACACGTCGTTTCTGCCTTCGCAGCGGGGAATGACGTGAAAACCAACGCAGACCAGGTGCCGACACCAGAGGGCCATGATTCCTCCTGTTCGCCGCTGTGTAACATAGTCGTTGAAGTATTTTTTGCATGTCCCCACCCCCTCCACTGAAAGCAGCTGCTGCGCATCGTCGCCATCTCTCGAATAACCAGTTGTACTTCGTTTCTCGCCAAATCTCGTGTACAGCGGACGTTCTCGACACTGCGGGGCACCATAGAATTGTCCTGATTGCGCGTAGGGGACGTTGCTTGTCGGAAAAGGAGAAGAAGCAAGGGAGGAAGTTGAATCCAAAGCTGCGGAAACCTGCTGCTCCGTATCGCTCGACACCACAAGACCAAACATGATCTTCTGGTGCTCGACCATATCCGCAACTGAGGAAAGAAGAGGAAGAAGTGCCGCAACAAGTGTCTTGTACGACTCCGGTTCCTGAGCTGCGCAATCGTTGAGAGACCGAATCAGAAGCCCGAGTGATGGAGAGTGGGCTGCGATGGTGGTGGCAGTTTTGCTGGACTCTGTTGAAGGAAATTGAAGGGATTTATTCGTGAAACTTCGCAGCCATGGCACGCACACCGGTCGACACATCTGCCACACCCCTTCACCTGCTGCAAACTCGCGCAGAACATGACGAACTGCAATCAAAACCTCCCCATTCTGCGGAGCAAAGTCCCTACACACAGCCCGGACGAATTGCTGCAAGACCTTCATCCAGGTTGAGCGCGTTGCTTCAACGTTGGGAAGGGTACGGGCAGCGTTGATGTGCTGGCAGAACGTGTCAAGGAAAATAGATCGAGAGGGGTTGGAGGGGGG
This sequence comes from Tilletia indica, assembly GCA_001689995.1. NCBI lineage: Eukaryota > Fungi > Basidiomycota > Exobasidiomycetes > Tilletiales > Tilletiaceae > Tilletia > Tilletia indica. The sequence continues at coordinate 117,814 of MAPW01000036.1, read as the reverse complement.
GAGAAGGTTGTTGGCAAGCTGTTGGAGAGAGTCTCGAAGCGCTGCAACGGGAAGAAAAGGAAGCACTTTGCCTGGCATGGCATTGGTGTTGGCTGGTCCTGAAGGGTTGGTAGGAGGATTGAGACGAGAATGTTGGAGTTTGGCACTGTGAGCGAGGACCACGCCGTCTGCGATAATAGCAGACGGTGTCGGACCACACGTTGGACAGGAGAACTCAACCTGCGCCTGCTGAAGCTCGATGAAGGCAAAGTACACCTTCATAAAGGTCGATCTGGCCACGAAGGCCTGTTGACATCGATTCTCGCTGTACGCGTCTGTGATGGTCGTGTGGAAGGCAGAAAGTGGGGTCGGAGAAGCAGCAAGCTGGGAGGTGTAAGAATTCAGGAGCTCGTGGGAAAAGACCAGATCAACGGACCAGTTGAAGAGGTCATAAGAATTCAGGTCGGGACCAATCGTTCGCGTTTCACCCCGACGTTTACAGCCGCATCGCTGCACCTCGATCTCCTTCTTGATCACACCCCGGGTGTGATATATGATGCAAGAACGTGCAAATGTGGGCGCAGCGGAGCTGTACGTCGCACCACAGCTACACCTACCAACACCATCGAATGGCAAGACAGCAGGCAGCGCATCTAAGGTGGGAGGAGAAGGCTCCGTATCCAGCTCGCTCGGCAAGCGGCAGTACCGAGGTGGCGGTCTGGGTTGGAAGGAGCATGCGCGCTGTTGATAATGCGCTTGAGCTGTAACAGGGCTGTCGTCGATGGCTAATTCAGAAAGTAGAACGTTGAGCAATGGACAACATTGGACAGTGGTTGAACAGAAGATCAGCGACACATTTCTCATTTATACTTCATGCTCAGTTCCGACCCCGTGGTTCACTCAATGCTCACCCGCTAGCTCGTCATCCGCACAATCTTCAACCTCATTGACGTCTCGACCAAGTACATGTTCCAGAAAGGCTTTGGCTCGACTGCGATGTATGCAAGTTGCTGCAGGCTTGCTGTGCCCGGAACAACCATATGCGCTGCACGACCAGCTGTCGGGTCCTACGAGAGAGACGATGGTACGCTTTTGGTCGTGCCGTATAAGCTGTGCACCGGTCATGGACTGCGATGAAAGAACGGAGATCCAAGAGTGTCGACCATGCAGAGAAGCAGCAATCTCAATCGCAGCAGGATTGGCTGATCATCGTGAAACGTAAATCAATCGAAGCAAATGATGTTAGCTCTTCATTCCTCATCATCTGGAGCCTGAGCTGATTACAACTACTGTGCAAGCTCTGCATGTGTAGTCTGCGACTCACAATATGAGGATATTGCTTGCTGGCCTTTGAAGGCTGCAGGATCCTTAAGGATAGCATCTTTATGAATGCATGGTTGAACATTTCTTCCAGTCGGACAGTCGCAGGTAGGGCTGGCTTGCGGAGTAAAAGTGCGGAGTTTTACTCCGCAAGTGCGGAGTAATCGAATTTTTCATGATTTGCGGAGTACTCCGCACCTTCATCGGGCGAAATGAGGTTTTGTGCGGAGTACTCCGTTACTCCGCACTTTTTCCGGCAAATTTTTCGGCTTACTCCGTACTCCGCACTTTTTTTGGCGGCCGGCGCGAGGTTACTCCGTACTCCGCAAATTTCGCTCCAAACCGGGCGCGGAGTACTCCGTCACTGCGGAGTATGTGCGGAGTAGTCCGAAAATCAATTGAAGATGGTTCCAGAACGGTTCCAGAACGGCACCAAAACGGCTGAAAAAGTCTCATTTCGAGACGGTGGCGCTTTTGCGGAGTAAATGCGGAGTAAGCGGAGTAACCAAATTTTTGGCTGATTTGACGACCTTACTCCGTACTCCGCAAAATTTTACCTCATTTCAGCGCGGAGTACTCCGTTGATTTTCAGCCCAAAAAAACGTCCTCCGCACATTTTGCGGAGTACGCTGCGGAGGAAGAATGCGGAGTAACTCGTGAAAATCTGCGGAGTACTCCGCAATTTCGTGAAATGAGTTACTCCGCAAGCCAGCCCTAGTCGCAGGTGGCAGAGGTCTGTGCGGATCCTTCGTGAAGTATCAAATGATAGAATTTCCCCGTCTGAACAGTATAGAACAGTAATGATGAAGAAGGCTGAGGGCTGTAAGTGCATAGACATCAAAACACCAGAGCGGTTCTTATGGATAAAATGCTCACCTCTGGCAATCCTTCACGCATTCCCTCCACAACCCAGCATCTTTGGTCCACCCGCGTGCATTGCGCAACTCGCAACTTGAACAGCAGTTCAAGGTATTCGTCCACGGGCAACATCGGCGGCTCAAGAATAGATTTTGAGATGTCGAAGGCCGCTATGAAATCTGGATATGGATCGTCTACATCGTTTTCGCCGAACAGTTGACCGTCGTCTTGATTCTGAAAGTCGTCTCCAAAATCATCCATATTGAAATCGTAGTGCGAGGAGGATGGCCATGCGCCTGGCAAAGTGCTAGGCTCCTGACCGAGAGGGTGAGGCTGGGGAGCGGGAAAGCTGGGAACAGGCTGCCTAAAATTCCGAGCAGAGACTTTGGATGAACGAACATTGCGCTTTTTCGGTTGCAGCGCATGTTGGAAGCCTCTATCATCTTTGAGCCTTGATTCGCCGCGAAGATGGCGAGTGGCTTCTGCGAAAGAGGATTCGATTTGGCGCTGCTTCTGTCCGGCATCAAGAGCGTCTGCAAACGACAGTGGCGATGAAGACGATCCAGCCATGTCTGAATCGTCAAGGAGAGGTTGGGATTGAGACTTGAGTGCTCAGGTCGCTGACCACTGACCAGTGTCGGATAGTGAGTGGCGGGCACTCAAGACTGTATGGAGGAGATGTAATTCGTCAGCATTCAGCTTCTTGACTCCTTCGCACTGCCCAGTGCCCACAGCCCACTGGATTCTGGTATCATGACCTACAGAAGGCTCGGCAACTGTATAACTAACCTAACTGCGACTGCGGGTAAGTTAACTTAATTAAGTTAAACTGTGACTAAACTGTGGACGGCGAAGCCGCCAAAAAATTTAGTTAACTAAAATTAAACTTCCCGCAGGACCGTAACTTACAGTAACTTAAAATTGGTGATCCTCCGCGGAAGAATTACAGTAACTTACAGTCACTGAAAGTCACTCGAAGGCAGGATAACAACTATAAGTAACTTACAAAAGCGACTTTAAGTAACTAAATGCGTCTGATCACTCGGCTAAAGCTTTCAAGCCTTCTCGAAACGAAGAAAACTCGTGCTTCATCACCACGATAATGTCCATCCACCAACAGCGATCAACGCACCTACAGATCACGATACAAGATGGCATCCGCCGCTTTCACAGGACTGCTCGGCGACATGTTTACTGAGCTGGACGCTCAGGACGTTCAGGCATTGCGGAAGGAGGGGTTGCGACGTGGTTGGCCTCCTTCTAATTACGACTTATATGTGGTAAAAATGTGAAGTGATGGAGAAGGTGATGGGGAAGGCGAGTCTGGTCTTTACCGGGGACAGGTGAAGAAAGGAGCCCGCGTGCGCCATGCGAAGAGGCGTGGGAAGAGAATGCAAAATTCTGACTAAAAGTTAACTTAAGATAGCATTAAAAATAATTTTAGTCAGAGTCACGTGCTTTAAGTTACTGTACAGTTTTTTTAAAATAGCTATAAGTGATTTACAGTAACTAAGCAGTTACCGCGCAGTAACTAAACTCTCGTGCAAGAAGTTTAGTCAACTACTAGGAGGCAGGGGCGCGCTTAGGCGCGCCATACAGGGTCGCAGAGGGCAGCAATAATAAAGTAGTCAGGACCGGGAAAGACGCTCTGTGGAGATGGACGACGCGCAGGCCGCAGAGCCGCACACGGCACAGGTAAGGCGTGAGCAAGATGGCATCCTTTTTCAGACGCCTGCAGAGGACCTCAGTAGACAGTAAGTCAGTAGGCGCTCGACATACAACGCAGCGAGGCAGACATTCACACGCACGAAAGGATTCAAACAGAACACATGCATGGGAAGGAGCAGAGAGCATGGACAGTGTACAGTAAGGTAGAAGGAAGGGGAGGATAAAGGATGCCAATCAATGGAGAATAATAGAAAGGCAGCAATCGATTGAGATGCGGATGGTAAGTAGTGGTGTTCTTGTCAGACTACTGTAAGGTGCAGATACAACAGGGCTATTGTGGTCGGATTACAGAGCAGATCACATCACATACAGAAGATTGTAGTCGGATTACATAATCAGATTACAGATTTTGTATTCCCTGTTCGTGGTTTAATGGTTAGATAATCACTGTAAGTAGCTAAACTAGAACTAAACTAAACTGCGGACGCTGGACTCGGGTCATAACTAAAACTAAACTAAACTGCGGGCCAAAAAATGGCAACTTATAATAACTGGCCGAGCCTTGGACCTACTTGATACTTCTCCTGGTTTGAAAGCAATACTGAATGCCTGCTTTGATGCAAAGATGGTTTAGAAAGCGCTGTCGATGTGAAAGTAGTGAAGAAGGCTCGATGTGAAAGTAGTGAAGAAGGCAGTCAGTGCCCAGTAGTGCTGCTGGCCTTGCTGTGGGCGGCAGTGGCAACTCTCATGCTGGACATGCGGTGGCCAGCGTCCAGAAATTTAATGGGCACTGGGTGGGCATTTTACCAGTGAAAATGGGGCCAGTGCCAGTCCACAGTCAATGGCTCCGTCTTTCCGGAAAGCGGGTGAGAGAAAAAGGCTCCGAGCAGAAGAAAGATGATTCATTGATTCAGTCGATGGCGAGGAAGACCTCCAACTCGCGAGCGCAAAGCACAACATTTTCCCATAACACAATCTCACTCGACTCCACAGCGGAATAACCTCCTCAAAAATGTCGAAGAAGGGCGGCGCAGCAGCCTCCGCAGTCGCATCAGTCGTCAAACTCCTCGTCCCCGCCGGCAAAGCATCAGCACAACCACCCGTAGGACCCGCCTTGGGAGCGAAGGGAGTCAAAGCCATGGATTTCGCCAAGTTGTTCAACGAGCGTACGGCGCAGTACGAAGTTGGGATACCCATTCCTACGGAGGTGACCATTCAACCGGATCGGACGTTTACTTTTGTGACACATAGTGAGTTGGGCTCTGCTTCTGGGTCTCTTCTATGCTGGATCTGACAGTGTTCTTCATTTCTCTTTGCAGCTCCACCGGTATCGCATCTACTCAAGCGGTGTGCGGGTATATCGACGGGTTCAGGGCGGGCAGGGTCGGAATCGGCCGGCATTGTGTCTGCAAAGCACATCTACGAGATTGCAAAGATCAAGACGGCAGATGCCGGTGTTGGTCAGGAGCAGGTACGTTCCCTGTAGTAGAAGCTTTCGCTCTTGAGTGAAGGAGAAGGCATGGCTGATCTCCCTGACACCTCTTCCTTCTCAGATGGCAAGGATGGTCGTTGGACAGGCACGGTCAATGGGTCTCAGGATAGTGCGATGAGGACACCGAGCAGGACTCCCAATTGTTGAACTCCGGCGTATCGGTACTCTGCGTAATGCATCGATAATCTCGAAGCCTTCAAGGGAAAGTGATGAGATGCTGGCCTCAAATGTGTGACATGAGATTGAGGCGGACAGGATAAAAGCGCCTTGGACAAATACAGGGAGGTTGAAAGGGGATTGGGAACGTCGTCACAGCACAACGTGTTACTCCAAGCAGAGGAGCCACGCCATACTGCTCCTCCCGGCGGGGGCACGCATGCTAGAAGTCGGCATGCTTCCATGAGAGAAGGAAAGTGCAGGGCAAGCGGAATGACCCGCATACATGCTGCGCTCAGTAGCTCTGCAGAATTCTTTGCGTGACCCGATCCCTCAATGTCGAGTATGCGCTCATCAACGCTGAAGGCAGCGCGGAAGGAGATAGAAAGGAAAGGCCAGATGTCAGTTTTCCATGATCGAGGTCTTGACTGATTGCCAAGTGCCATCGGAACGAAGGAGGGAGACTCACTTTGCTCGTTGATGGGGAGCTCCGTAGGGTCGGGACGGGGTCGGGAGACACGGGATGCGATAGCTGTGCTGTCCGTTTCAAGAATGATTCTTGAGAAGGGCAAAGGGGAGAAGATGTCAGCAATCCCCACCGCTCTTGCGATGCTACTCTGGGGGGGGGGGGGGGGAAAGGTGACTCACCCATCGTCCACTGTCTCATCGAGAGCCAAGGTAACCAAGTCCAAGTTCTCAAGCAACGCCCGCTTCTCCACCTGCTGACGCAACAACATACTCGTCGCATCAAAGAACGCATTCAACACCCCACCCAACATGAGCTCATTCTCCGACGCAGGTCCCACAACGTAGAAAATAACATCCAAACTAGCCTTGTACACCACCAGCTGCGAGTCGTACAGCAGGATGTTGTCCGCTCCCGATGCGGCGGCCGACGACGCTGCGAGGGTGTGAGCGCGGCGCGTCTTGTCGAAGACGGCCTTTTCGAAGACGCGTTGCTCTTTGAAGGTCGGGTACGGGTTTACTGCTGAGAGTTGGGTGGGCAGGCTCGAGGCACCGAAGGGGAGGGTGACGGCGGCGGGTGTGGGCGCTGAGCCGGTGGGGGCTGTAGATGCGGCGTGAGGGGGCTGGTAGTACTTGGCAATGAGCCGGTTTCCGTCCGTGTCGAGGATGAGGACTGTGTGCAAGTAGAGGGAGAGAGAGACGTAAGAATGGAAGTACCCCTGCGCAACGGCAGTCATATGTGGAATGATTACTCACTCGCTGTGGTGGTGTACAGGGACAAGTTGGCCATGGCGTATGAGTGATCTCTTTGAGCGCGTCGAGAGCAAGGTCGTTAGCGCAGGGCTTGTATCTGTTTGCTGTTGAGTTGAGGTTGGAAGGTGATGGTGGGCAGGAGGAACGGGCCACCCCTTCTGCGTGGAAAGGAAGGAAGGTATGGAACGCCGTTTGCGCCAGGCTTCGAGAAATCGAAAATCGAAAACCGAAGTTGAGCTCGACGACCTCACCACGACTCGTAGAGGCAGCAGCAACATCATTTACAGGTATATCCACAAACAAACCACAATGGCAACCGTCTCAGCAGCTCTCCTCTGCTCTGGCGTGCGCGCGCTGACTTCTTTTTGACCCGCTTCGTGTGGTGCATGTCGCTCGATTGCTGATGACTCCTTTGCACTGCTCACTGACTATGAACAGCGATCCTGCCTTTCCATCCCCCACCCGCAGCCACTCTTACTCTCTCTCTCACTTTACACAGACTCCTAGACATGATCACAGAGCGCGCGCCATCCACGCAGAGGCATACGTACTTGGACGACTCCCTACGGCCCACGGCCTACAAGTCCTCCAACCCCCTCACAAGCCCACAGTCGCAAGCCGCTGATGAATGTCATCGTCCTTTTCCTCTTTCTTCCTCTCCATTCCCAGCGCGCCATCTGCTACGTATGGCAGATCGGAATCAAGCACACGAGTCGGCGACCATGCATTCAAGGACGAGGTGGTAAGTCAGTTATCCTTCCTTTGTACCGCGGCCGCAATCCACCCCATCCGCCTCTACCAGCAGCTGATCATCACCTCCATGGCCAAGCACGGACTCTCCCTGTATGCCTCCATGCGCCGCCCATTGTGCACCACCGCTCACTTGTTACCATAGAACTCTGCTGCTGCTCCTTGACCTCAATGAATGCTCTCGTCTTGGACTCACTGCCGGCTGCTTATGTAATCGCAACCAGGTTGGAAGGTTAGCATTATCAGTTCAGTTCATGGTCCAGCTGAGGGGGCATATCAGAACGCGGTGCTGATCAGCACCCAGCGTTCATGAGCGTGAGCGCACCTTCTGAGTGCACTGTAGGCGGTCATATATTGCGGAAGCGCCTCCGAGACAGAGGAGGTTCCTGGACTGGGAACAGGACCGCGAGTCGCGACAGAGAAGCGCATCGACGCACCTGGAAAGGGGAGCACCGAATGGGAGAGACGAGGAGGAAGAGCAGCACAGCAGATAGAAGCGCCCGCTCCGAGAGCGAGAAGGGTGCGCAAGAGAGTAAAGCATCTGTGGGAAGTGAACGAGATAGTGGAGTAGCGGCGAGTCATCAGCTGCTGCATGAAGCTCCTCCGATCCAGCAATAGAGAATGAACTCGCCATCTAGTTGCACGCGCACAGGCAGCAGAGCCGTCCGTTCACCGCATTGGCATGTTCCTGTGTCTGCGATGTGGGATCTGAAGGAAGTGTGAGCTGCAGGAGTGTGGTAAGGGAAGGGGAACAAACAGAATGCTGCTAGAGGTCAGCGGTCAAGAGTGAGCCACCACACAAGCGTAGAAGAGAGAGCGCCATCAGCGCAGCTGTTACCAGCAGTGAGAAGCCGAACTGTTTTCATAATGGCCAGGCGTGGGATTTGGGGTCAGGGAGGCGATGGAAGCCACGTACAAGTCGTGGTGAGGTGGTCGTGCCCAGCTTCGATTTTCGATTTCCGATTTCTCGAAGCCTGGCGCACTCAGGGAAAGTGTTTCGGCGGCTGAGGCGCGGCTGACTGACGACCCCGCGGCTGACCCACGGCTGACCCGCGACCGAGACCTGAAATTGTCTGGGTGACCAATTCTCACCTTCCACCACCCGCGGCTGACCCGCTTCTCCTCTGCGACTCTTTGAGATCCTCTCTTTCCCCCAAATCAAAGCTTCGAAAGTCGAGATCAGCAACAAATTTGCAAGTATACCACCAGCGGTCCACCCGCTGCCTCAACTAACTTGGAGAATTCCAACTCTTCCCCAGCTCTCACGTGCTTGTCTTGACTGTGCTGCGCATTCACCTTCTTCATCCCGCTCCTCCACATTTCTACGATCTACCACTCACACTTCACAGTCAATCGCTCACTACACGGTACTCATCTCAGCTCTTCCACGTTCTTACTTACGCGTCTGTTCCCTCTTATTCTCCCTTCCTCTCTTCTCCAGGCTACAGGTCACCTCTCGGCTCTTCTCTCTGCCGTCTCTGCTCTTTTCTTAGCTTTTACGTCCACTCACTCACTCCCACGCTAACTGCTCTTTCCGTGTGCTTCTCAGGCTTGATTCTAGATCGATATAGGCACTTGGTGAATTCTTCGATGTAAGTTGTTTGTACTCTGATGACTCCGTCATACAGCTCGGTTCTGACACGTTGCTTGCCCCCTCTTCTACCCCATTTCAGTCTGGATTCCGCAGTCTCTTTCACTTCTGAGTTTCAAAGTTGGTAAGTGTTTGCAGTCTGCTGTCTGTCAGCTTCTGCCATAGCATCGCTGTCCTTACAGCTCTTCCGATTCTCTTCCCCTCTTATCTGTTCGCAGCAGTCAACAGTCAGTATACAGCCCAGGACCAGGTGAGTTACACGCGAGTCGCGACCGAAGCTCACCTCGATACTGACGCACATGCGTACTCTCTTCCATACACTTCCTCACAGCATACGATGCGCTGCTCAGCAACAACGTGAGTGTCTCCTGGTGTCGCCATCATGAGTGTATGCTGACTGCGCTTCCTTCATTGCGATGCTTTCAGTTACATTTCATGCTTGCACTCAACGAGCTCAAGGTCTCAAGCACGCGTCAAGGTGAGTTCGCATCTGACTTTCTCTAGGCGGGGACGCATGTAGGAAGACATCATCCTACTGACCCATCAATCATATCCCCATCCTCTCTGACAGAATACGAACCTCGTCTGTGGAGCGGAGCAGGTCAGCAGACATGTCTTGTGAGCATACAATCGCACTGCTGCTGTCTCTCGGTCTCAATGTACTGACCGCTTACCAGCATCAACATTCAATCAGCAGCAGCATAGCAGCAGCAGGACGACAGCGCAGCGACGAAGACGAGGTGAGCATACTGCATATAGTATCTTTCTGCCTTTCTCTCCCGTCATTTATAGATCTCCTTCTCACCTTCTTCCAGGCGAGTCTTCTCTTATTATTCTCACCTTGGTTCTGGTTAGTTATTACCATCAAGAACCAGCAGATCCGATGAGTCTACAAGACCACATGTAGAAGGCGAACGTAATGTTATTCTTTTCCATCTATATTATACTGTGAGGCCAGCATGTGAGCAGTGTGTAAGGGGGCTATCCAGTCACCCACTGTTGCAGGACCCGCGGCTCATCGTCGAGATATCGTACCAGCGTGTGAGCCGCGCCTGAACCGCGGGTCACTGCTAAATCGCTCCTTTCAGACGCGCAAGTCTCACTCAAACCTCTCGTGGGTCAGCCGCGGGTCACTAGCGGGTCCATGGCGGGTCAACATTTCATGAGTGGCGCAAACGGCGTTCCATAGGTATGGAACGCCGTTGTGTTCAGACTCGAGAATCAAAAAACGCGAAACGAGAATCTGAGATCAAGATCGACGTCGAGATCGACATCACCATCTCGACCGCGGTAGCACCCTCACGCTGCAGCGTAGCGGCTTCCAAGCATCGGGAACATGTCCAAGGTGTGTACCAGCTCCTCTTCTCCCATGCGCGCGCCCGTAATGATGGTGCTGACGTCTCCAACCTCTTCACACCTCAGAAGTCAGATCAGCAGCTCTGCCTTCCAAATCATCGAGATTTTACCTTCACTCAAGGCAGCAAGACACACTCTTTCTGACCCCGCGCGCACTCCGTACAGATGGACAAGGTGAGTAGTTCCTTCCCATACACGCATCTGCAGCATGGACTGATGACTTCTTCGACCTCAGCAGCTCGACTCTCATCAACATTGCGGACTTGCATCCTCCAGCACGACACACTCCAGAACACACCCCGCAAAGATGGACAAGGTGGGTGGCTCCTCCCCTGTTGGCTCTCACATGTGTGCAGGATGGACTGCTGACTTCCTCGATCTCAGCAGCTCGGCCTTCATCAACGTTGCGGTTTGCGGACTTGCGTCCTTCAGCACCTCAAGCTCAAGCAAGAGAGGAAGATGGACAACGTGAGTCCCTCTTTCCGTGTGTATACGGCGCATCTGCAACTTCTGACGCCTGATCTATTCTCTGTCTAGATTCCATACCGCAGCGGCAGCGGCGAAGACCGACCAGCGTCGAGCGCCGAGGTGAGCCGCTGTGATAGCGTCACGAGGTCGAACAAGCTGACAATCTCTTCCCTTCCCTTCCCTTTCTCTTTCTTTCCTTTGCTGCTAGGTCTAGTTTCCACACTGCAGCGGCGGCGACGCAGACCAGCGTCGAGCGACGATGTGAGCCTTTGTGACATGTGAACGCGTCACGAAGTTGAACAAAGCTGACGGCTTCTTCCCTTCCCTTTCTCTTTATTCCCTTTGCTGCTAGGACACGGTGAGTACGCTACGCATCTCCGTGCACCTATCCAGAAGTTCTGATATCTCTATCATTACATCTCCGCTGGGCAGGGTCGTGCACCGAGGTGAGCAATTGCAAACGAGTCTCAAGGCTGCACAGCCAAGCAAAGCTGACAACGTCCTTCTCCCTTTACCTTCTCATCCCTTTGTTCCTACGATACAGCACAATGGCCCAGCGTGCTTCAGCCCACGGTGTGGGAGAAGCAAGGTATGATGAGAAGCCGATCGACTGTGCTTCTATAGCTGCTGGTGCCGACCAGGCTATAAAAAGACCCCTCCTACTTCTCTCCCTCTTCCTTTCACCCTCCCACTCGTCCACCATCCTATCCTCGCAATTCGCATCTCCCTTTTGACTCTATCTCTCTCTATTCTCTCTCACCCTTGTTCCCTTTCATTCCCTGTTCTTCGTCTTCTTATCCTCGACACCGCTTCCTTTCCACGCTCTCCTCCCCTGCTTCAGCCAACCAGCAACATCATCAAACAAAGGCGGCATGGAACACCATTCTGTGCCCTCGAGCGACTCCGTCACCATTGTGAGCAACCTCAAAGCAGTTCGAGTCCACAGTGTGGGTTCCAAACGATTGACATCAGTACTTTTATTCTTTTTCTTTCTATTGCCTCTCCTCTTTGGCCTTGCAGACACGATCCGTCTGGGACAGCCTGGTCAACAGTATCACCGGGGGCTTGCTCCGCATGAGGACGTCATCATCGTGAGTAGCCTCGCAGGCTTGCAGCACAGCACCTGTCTGTCTTACACACACTCTTACTTCCCCCGTTTCCCTTCCTCTTCTTCTTCTTCTTCTCAGCCGCGCGTACTATGGAACTACTTCCCGAGTATCGTCGGCAGACGCCCAGGCCAGACAGCTCAACGAATTCCGCGGGACGAGTTCTCGGCGATGTGGGACAATGTCACGCATTCAGCGTCGGGCACGAGTGGGTCCAGCACATCGAACCAGGCCAGCGCATCCAACGAAGGTGCAGACACGAGGCGCTTCTCCGCCACTCCTGCTTTTGCTCCGGCTGCACCTACGGCTCCTGCGCCTCCCACCTTGTCTGCTGCTGACGCCATCGCTGGATCTCGCCCTCGCAACGCATTTGCGAAGACTCATGCTGCCGTGCAGGAACCCACCCACGCTGCGAGGCAGGAAACCAGTGAGGCGTCGCAGGCGTCCAAGAAAGACTTCAAGCTTCATGGAGGTGTAGTGCGTCGCTACCTTGGGCGACTCAGCCTCCGGACAGCCTCGCTGACTTTCTTTTCTTCTCTTGCTCTCACAGGTCACCTTCTTGCCCGAACGACTCCTCGATCAGCATCTCGACCTTAATACGACAAAGATGCTTAAGTATCTTTCCACCAAGAAGTACCAAGTCCGAATCGACCTACCTCCCTCGCTGGAGACGGGAGCATCCATCATGAAAGAGATCAAGAGCGCCTTCAAGCAGCAGATCAAATCTCTTGATCTGTTCAATGTTGACGTAGAGTGAGATTTCAGCCGATCCTCAAATGGATTGCAAGCTCGTTGACTGACAAGCTCTTGCTACTCAACACAGATTTGCCTACTATATGAATCTCAAGACAAAGTGGCTCACAGCGCTGCCAGTATCTCTCGATCAAATAAATCGCCGTCAGTTTGAGAAGTACTACGCCCACGCGCCGTGCATTATCGTGCCCGCTGTCAATCCAAAAGAACTTGATCCAGACTTTCACCAGTTCAAGAGGGATGAGGAAGACAACGTCAAGACCAGCAAGGGCAAGAAGCGCCAGATTACGGTCATCCAGGACGACGAGTTTGCCGACGCCGACCTTGACCTCTGGGACCATGACAACAGTCATGCCGCTGCCGCTGCCCGACCCAAGCCCAAGCCCATGATCAGCACAGCACGGCGCAAACTGAGGCGGCGATGCCGGTCGTGTTTCGAGAAGTTGCCCGTCGACAGCGACTGCGATGAAGACGAGGTGGATTGCGCTCAGAAGGCGCACTGGGCTGTGTGCAAAAGGCCGGATGTGAGTCGCTACTCGCTACCATATACAGATATAATCATTTTGCAGGCACTGACACGCGCACCCTTTCCTTCATTGTCAGCGAGAGGAAGTTCAGTGGGTTACAGACACCGATAACCCGGACGGCTCTCCCATCCCTGACGTCACTGTGAGTACCTCGCTGGTGAAAGTAGCATGCGGCAGGGCGACCCCGCGACCTTGGCTGACTGCATGCCTCTATAACAGGATGACGGCTTCGACAGAAATGTAGCAGGCGTCCCAGAAGATTTCAAGGACAAACTTATCAGGAAGCTCCGCAAATACCGAGAGACCATCCGTCTGGACCTGGAACCAGACGACGACGATGACCATTTGCCAAATGCTGCATCATCGTCAGCCATCAAGCCCGAAGCAAGCGAGGAGGCAGTCGCGTGCTCCTGTGGCAAGCCAGACTGGACAGACAATGCAAGTATATCTTTGAAGCCCGTACTCGTACCAATGCTGGCAAAATGCTGACCGCCGCCTCTCTGTTCGCACAGATGATCTGCTGCGGCGCCTGCAAGTCCTGGCTCCACTTCGCCTGCGCCAACATAAAGAAACCGCGAGAGGGACGTTGGCGATGCAAGGCGTGCCTTGATGCAGACCGTCCGTTCATGCCTGACTCGTCGCCATCGGCAGAAGGGAACAAGGCCAACAGCAGCAAGCGACCGGTTTCGCCTTCTCCTTCTCCTGCGATCGCCAAGAAGCCTCGGCAGAAGGAACGCATCATCATCCCGCGTCGCTCGCCTGGCGCCAGTGGCAGTTGCGCGCGCGCAGGTCTACGATCTTCCCGTCCATAGGGATCAGGCTGAGGATAAGGGGTATACGTAGCCATAGTGGCGCAGTCATCTCGCTGACACGCTTTCACAGTTTCACCGCTTTGCATCTTCTGTTCCCATCGTCCACATCAACTTCTTCCTCACCTCCTTTCTGTTCTCTTGCGCTACGTTTTCGCCCTGTTCCGCTTCTCCACCTGGCTCCCAAGATTTGAGCTTTCTGTTCCAAATTTCCAGTTCTGCATCACTCCGGTCTTCGTGTCTGACACTATGACCGCAATCAGATTTGCGTGGAATTGCTCGAAGCCAGAAGGATGTTAACCAGGAGAAGAGCGTGGCGAAAGACAGCGATCTCCTCATCTTCCGGTAAGGGCCAGTCGTTGTTCAGACGCGACCTCAACGCGATCTGAACCCTCCTTTCTAAGAGGACAGGTGGGACGGCCAGGGCGTTGATCTCGACATGCTCATTGAGGGTCTCGGCCTCTCGCCTTGCACAATCCGGGTTGGAGTCGTGCGTCAGCGCACGCAGCTGGTCCTCGTTCACGATGGGCGCGCCCATTCTCTTCGCTGCGAGAGCGCCTGTGAGTTGTGACAGCAACAGCATTTCAAGTGATCAGCGAAGTCGACTTGTGAGGATGCAAGTGTAACAATGCTATCTTGTCCAAGCTCACTGCTCACCTTTCAAGAAGAGTTTGAGTGGACTCTTGTTGCCTAGTCCTGGGGTCCGCATCGGATGATAATTCCACATTCGTTGCCCAGTCTGAAGGGCGCGGTTGAGTCGGGGTAGGAAGACGAAGTGTAATGTCCAGAGGTGAACAGCGTTGTCAACGTCAAGATAATGCTGGTCTTCTAATTTGACAAAGAGCGCCTTGTACTTCTTGGTCATCCAGGCCTGGACGTCGACCCAGAGCCTTTCTATTCGTTGATTGTGTACAGATGAGCCTTGGATGAAGGAGCCTCGACCACGGCCTGCAAAGGAGAGAGAGAGAAAGGGCAAGTAAGAGAGTGTTGATACGCAACAAGATGTGAGGTGCCCACCTCGCTGTTGCTCCATGAGCTCCTTCACCACCAGATTTTCCCCCCCATGATCGGCCCGAACGCGGCTAGGCCAACCCCATGTCTGCGTTGATGTCAAAAACGCGTCGGCAACGGTCGTCGCCATGTTGTTGGAGCTTGCTTTGATGAAGGTGACCGCCCTGCTCTTCCCGTCGATGGCCGCGTGAATTACAAAGCGCCATTTGATAAGTTTGTGATGTCCGTCCAAGTGCCAGAGGGAATTGACGAAAGGAACTCTGTATGTCCTGCGCTCGATAGGCCTTCGGCGGCCGCCTGCGTTGGGATCGTTCTGCCTCATCGCAGTGCGCAAACGCGCCCGAGTGACGGGCAGCTGCTGAGCCCGAAGTGCGCCTAGCATGGCCCTCTCTCCCAGCTGCTCGGTGCCTGCACTACGTATAGCGCTCAATGTCTTCGTATGAAAGGGACCAATTAGTCAGCACACAGCGCTATCTGACTGTCAATTCCAGAGCGTGATGCCGTGATGCTCACCTCGCTAAGCTGCTCGAGTGTGGGCTCTGTACGTCCGCGCTTGCGTAGACCGAGTGCTGATCGATGTCTCCTAATCGTCATAACGGAGCAGTTTAGTTGTGCAGCAATCTCCTTGTCGGTGAAGCCCAAGTTCGTAAGGCCGACGAGCTGATCAGAGTCAACGACGAGCGTTCGTGCGCCGCGCGCCCCGCGATACCATGTTTGAGGCTGATGCTGGGTGTTGGTGGCCGAGTTGCCCTGTTGGAGGACCTCTAGTCGTTCGCGAAGCTCGAAGAGGCGTCGCACCGCATGGTCATGAACTTGGGGTTGGAGAGCGCCGTTCAAGCTACGGCATGACTCGAGTGCTTCCTGAACCTCCATCAGGTGAATTGATAGCTGCTCAACATCTGCATTGTTGGTTCCAGTGTTGAGGTCGAGGAATTGCTCAATGGGGCCGCAGAAGGCAACGAGTTCCGCCTCGAAGATGGCGCTCGTAGATGCCCTCGAGCTGCTGGCAGCTGAAGACAGGGTGGCACAGAGCGAGCGCGCGTCAGCTTGAATACTGGAGGACGCGCAGCAGTTGCGGCACTTACTGAAATTTGCGTGCGGCGAAGCCATGTTTGATCTTGAATGCTAGCTCTAGGATCTGTGCTGGACGACGTCCAGGGCGATTCTCTATTCTCGATCGTGGCCGGCTTGCCCTTTTGGAGGACAAAGCTATTACCCAGCCTTTTTAATGGCCATTACCCGCAGAAGAATCTGCACCGAATTTCGCGAGAGTCGAGCCTCTTGTTTTCTCTTTTGATATCTATAAGATATAAGATGAAGAATTGAGAATTGCGATCGTACATAAATTGGTAGCACAAGAATCAAGATACAGTAACAGGAGAATCCTCAATGAAAAGTGATCCGCTGTATGTATCCGCCCCATCCGCTGCGTTCCAGAAGTACCCGTGGTTAGTTGTATAAAAAGAGAGCGAGTGGTCACTGGTTAGCACTTAGCAGAGTCTAAGCTGTCTATGACTCTGTGTATTAGAAGTCGCTCAAATCTCACCCGTTCTCACTCATAACTCAGGCATAGTACAGTGAGACCATGACTGCCAGCTATACTGGTCTCGGTAAAAGTTTGACATAGTTTCCCCTGGGAATACTTTGAGACGATCGCGATCGCCCGAAGAAAGTAATCCAAGCGAAGAAGTCAGACTCAGTAAGGAAGATTGCGATCATCAACAAGATTAACAATGACTACCAATACAGAAAGATGTGGAAGGATAATATGAGGCAGCATGTAACGTGTGAGCGAGAATTCTGGTAGAACGAAGATGGAGACGTAAAGAGAGGTTAGAAGGAAGGTTTGAGCGCGTGAGAAAGCGCGTACTCACGTTATACTGGGGGAATGTAAGTGACCTTGGGAAGTCCGGTGGTTGGGAGCACGCTGCCAGGGAGACGACCGAGGGAAGGCCAGTGAGGTCGTGAGTATAATGTCGGTGCGGTCAGGGAGACCAGTGCCGGGCAGGATATCGGTGAGACCAGGGAGACCGGAAGTGAGCAGAATGCCGCCGGGAACGCTGATTGAGGGTAGGACCGAGGTAGGCAGGATGTCCGTGATGTTACCAAGACTAATATCAGATATGTCAGTAAAACATCGGGCCCGGGTGGAGATGAAAGCTATCACTCACGGGACAGAAGCGGAGACCGTGGCAAATGGAAGTGATGCCGAGACGCCAAGCCCACTGGAACCCGTGATGCCTACTCCCAAGAGACCGGTGTCAAGAGCATCGGCGACGGCTGGAAACAACGTCGAGAGAGCGGGGACAGCAGCCGTGACCGAGTCAACTGGAAGAGCCGCCGTGGCAGAAATGCCAGTCACACCACGGCTGAGAGTGATCGAGCCTATGATCGGAGCGTTGACGGGGACAGTAAGAGGCACGGTGATGTCGCCAATCGTCGATCTTGTCCGCGAGCGTCCTGGTGCGGTAGAAGAGGGTGGATGAGACGCTGTTTTGTCGAGGCCGCTGATGTCCCACACATGCACAGCCTGATCGATTGAGGCAGAGACAACGAGATTCTCCTTGGGATGAAATCGAGCGCTGCGTGAGAAGAGAGAGAGGTGGATGAGTGCTGTGTTTGACAAATGATCAACATGTATGAGCATGTTTGCCTACTTACCACATGATGCAGTGATTGTGCCCGGTCAGGACAGCAATGCAAGTGCGGCTCTGCCAATTGCATATTCGGATGGTCTGGCCGTCTGAAGCGGAAAGAACCCGGGGGTGCTCATGGTGGAAGCATACGGTGCGGAAGTAGTCAAGATGTCCCTGTAAAGAGAGGAGAGGCAGATACATGCCATGATCAGTCAAAAGAGTCCTGCTATGCTACCGGGCAGGCTATGATGGGAGGAAGTTTGGTACTCACTACTCACCGTAAGGATGATTGTCGTCACCACCAGAGACAAGGAGAGGTTGTATCCGGTGGAAGTCGAGACCGCGCACTGGACCATCGTGCTCTTCGAGTCTGCCATAGACGGTGCCTGTATGGTATTACCAGAGCTGGATGGAGCCGTTGCAGCAAGCAAGGGTAGTCGGGAGTGGAAGACCACGCCTTTGAGCCTGCTGGACTTGAACTCGAACTGCGGAATATATGCGCATATATTTTACGACAATGGTCAGTCCATACTCTGTTCACGGAGAGATGTCCCAGCATTTTGCGGAACTGACCTTTGTGAGCATCTACATGCTGGGTACGACTTCAGATGAGAAGGACGGGCGAGCGAGAGTTCCAGTATTTTGAGGACGTGTGCGAGAGCGGGGGAAGTTGGTCGAAGGAGAATGAAGACGTATAGATAGGTTAGCATCGAAATATGAAGGCGTGGAGAAGGACACACTCACGTTGAGCCGTGCAAGAGGGGAGCGAGGAAAGCATGTAGAGCCCTTCGACCGAGAAGGAAGAGACGACGATGATGTGCGCCTGCGCTAAGGATGTCGGTTGTTGATGTGTTGGAAGAGTCCGGAGCGAATGCTGAATCCTGCCCATGTTACATGATTCGTGGATGTGAGGTGGAAGAAGACTTTGTCTGGGAGGGCGAGGAAGCGGAAGTTGCAGGCGAACCATGCGCGGAGGGATGATAGATCTGGAATGGAAGTGGATGGGTTGAGCCTGCTGAGGTTGTGCGGTGCTGACGGGGGTGTTGTTGATGTTGCTTGAGAGAGTGCCGAGGAGAGTGATACTGTGCCCGCGTTCTTGGCGACGAGGGCACCTGCAGAACGTCGAATGTTGCTGATAGTAGGGTCGCATCGGCGGTCGCGGGACGCGTTAGATCAGAGTACACGGTGATGGAGGCGAGAGTATGGAGGAATGAGGATGAGATCGCTATAGATGGCGCGATTGGACTAAGCGATGTAGGTGGCGCCGGCGGCAGAAGAGGATGATGCTTATGTCGTTGCTGTAAGGAGATGGATGGCGAATGTAGGGAACGAGTTTGATGTGTGGAGTTGTCGGTCATGCGGGAAGAGTCTGCATATCGTTTGATGTAGAAGTCTACCAGGAAAGGAGAGGGAGCGGTCAGATCGAAGATCTGATGCTGCGTAGACAAAGAACAAAGCTTACGGGCGAGGATGGAAGCTGTCGGCTGAGGGAGTGGACTGAACATGACGGGGACATTTCAGTTGGGATGGACGGGTGGGTTCGGTAGAGAAGAGGACTCACTAAGTAAGACCGTCGTCACCGCAGCGAAAGGCACGACTGCGGGCGTGCTCGTACGGGAAGTGAGACCAGGCGTCAGTGCGTCACCTTCGGCCGAGAAGTCCTCACGGACGGTAGCCCACTGACGCTTGGCCAAGTAAGCACCTCGAAGCTTCCAGTAGCGTTCTTTGCGTGTGTCCTCGTCGAGGCGAACCTCTTCCTTCGTCGGTCCGCCACGGTTGGAGGTGGCGCCGGCTCCGCGCTCAAAGAAGGCACTGAGATCGCGTCCATCAACAGCTTGCTCGGAATGAGAAGTGGTCCGAATCTCAGGGTGAGAGTGGAGGTTGAGGAACGACCGTGGGTGTGGTGATGGCTCTCTGCACCAGCGGTAGAGGTGTTATACTCGTCGCCGATGGTTGTATTGGAAGGGGTAGACATTCTTGAGACCGAATTTGGGTGGTAGGAGTTAGGTCGCGCTGAGTAGTGCGTGGAGCGCTGTGAAAGTGAGGTCGCGAGTCAGCTATGTAAACGAGCTGGGAACGAAGAGGCTGGGCAATCAGTCATACACCCGTCATGTGTGGTGTCATCGTTGCTGTCGGATCGGAGGTGGAAGTCTTCGGTTGTTGCTGCCTGGCGTGTAGGCGGAGAGAGGCGGAAACGAGGAATGTGAAAGTCAAAACTTGAGGGTGAGGGTGAGGGTGTGGGTGCGGGTTAGAGTGCGTGGTAAAGCGATCGGGAGGTCCGCATTGTTGATGACATATGGGCGGCTGTGCTGGTATGGCATACCACGTGACTCTTCCCCCTTATCTTATCTTCTTAATTCCTTATCTCCTTTCTTATTTCCGACTTCCTCCTTTTTCCCATACCTCCGCATAGCAACAGCCTCATCATCACTTCTCTTCTCTCTCGCTGTTGTACTTAACTTCCACTACCTAGTCATCGAACATACACCTTACTTCTCTTTCTTCTTTCTTCTATTGGTTCAAACCAATACATGGTGATGAGAGTGTTTCTCTCTCGCTGAGCGAACGACGCAGGCGAGACACTCACGCCGGCGCTCTTCCAGCACCACCATCGACTCCCAGCAGTCACTCCGAGCTCCCAGCAGCTCAACTCAGCTCCCAGCAGCACTTCGGTTCTCAGTAGCCTTCCACCTCCATCAGCTTCCAGCAGCTTCAATGATGGCGCTCCCATTGGCTCCCAGCAGCCACACGCCGGCTTCCACCAGCCACATTCTCGTTCCCAACACCTTCTTTCGGCTTCAAGCAGTACCCGTCAGCTTCCAGTAGCTTCAATGACGACCTTCAGCAGCTTGCAACAACCTTTCGATGCCCTCCATACGGCTTCCTCTTCCATCACGACGATCATCGACATCTCCATCATCTCCCGGTCGGTCCATCTTCCTCTCGCAGCTCTGCGCACTGCAACTTCCTCGGCGCGTCGAGGTAGAGCTATCCCTCCGTTTCGTCCGACTCTTCTCCACCAGGCGCTCAAGGATGTCTCCTCCCAGTCGCCCGTACCCGACGATGTCTCCCTCAGTTCCGCATCTGTCAACCTCCTCAAGCCGGCAGTCAGTATGCGCAGAACTCAACACGGCTCCTTCATCGCACAGGACCACATCCTCCTCGCTCTGTACCAAACTTCGAACTCTCGGTCCCAGCACCCTCACGTTCGGAGTCAATCGGCCACTCAGCATGCAGACGCGCTCTCCGATCCGGCGCCCACGTTCCAGCACATGTCGCCGACGGAGAAGGAGGGTGTACGCGCAGGACTGCGTCGGGTGGGGGATTGGATTCGTTGATGTTGTCACCTTGGCAGGGCAACGGGCGTCTTCATCCACTTCACGGCTGGCTTCACGCTCACTGTGATTACTCGACGCGATGCGACTCAGCGGCCGCATTTTGGTCCGATCTCATCGTCACGCGCATCACCCACTCCCACCTCATCCTGGGCTCTGAACACACCATGGACGTCGAGGTCGAGGCAACTCCCTCCGTCAAGCGAACGGTCTTCCCGACTTCTCCTGCATACAAGTACCCCCACCACCATCGGCATTCCTCCTCACCTGCTCAGCCAGCCGAGACGGAGCTATGTGATCCAGCGTCCATGTTCCAACACATGTCGCTGACGGCGGAGGAGGGTATGCGCGCGGATCTGCGTCGTTTGAGGATTGGATTCGACGATGTCCTCCCATCCACCTCACGGCACACTCAAACTTCGACGAGCCCTTCTACGTCAGCATGGGCACCGTTGCGTACTTCCGAGCTTACCAGCAAGTTTCATGGGGATCCAACTCACTTGGCGGACTTCTTGCGTCGGGTCCGTGCGGTGGCAAGGGTGAATGCCGAGTTGGTTGTTTGAAAGCTGCCCATCGTGATGGAAGGGGATAGCACCGGTTGGCCTGTCCTGATGACGGATGAGGACGGTATACGTGCAGGAGCGCGTCTCGTTCGAGCAGCCGCCGGAGGTTCGTGGACGGCGGGGTGCGACCCGACATGAGCCATTGTCGATCTCAACGTTATGTCTATCATCGACAGATCCTCGCCACTGGTCACCTTGTCCAAGTACAGCGGTACCGACAAGCGTACCAGCGGGAGGCTGGGAGCTTCGGGAAGGAGGCAGCTGAGTTGGGGAAAGGCACGCATGGGTTATCAACGAGCTCAAGGCCGAGCATGAGCGTGGTATTACGATCGACATTGCCCTCTGGAAGCCGAGCCTACCAAGTACAACGTCGCCGTCATCGACGCTCCCGGTCGAGCCTGGTATCTCCAAGGATGGCCAGACTCGTCAGCACGCCCTCCTCGCCCTCAATTCTCGGTGTCCATGCGCTCATAGCTGCCTTCCAGATGGATCTCTGCAAGTGATCCCAGCATCACTTCGGCGATATCGTCAAGGGGACCTCCCACTTCACTGTGAACTGTGAAGGTCGGCTACAGCTCCAAGTCCGTCGCTTGAGATCGGTGTCATCCAGGCCGACATGTTTCTCACCTTCGCTCCTTCCAACTTCACCACTGCGATCAAGTCCGTCAAGATGTAGACAAGATCGGCTCCAACGTCAAATACGTCTCCGTCAAGGACATTTCGCCGCGGTAAGGTCGGTTCTGACTCAGATATCGATGCGATCTACGTCAACGCGATTGTGCTCGAGTCGGTGAAGACCTTGGATCAGCTCGCCCCTGAGGCCTGATCATCTCACTCCTTCTGCGACATCCAAATTCCAACGCGTCTTTCCGATGTCTGCTTTCACACTCTCGCCTCGACTTATTCCTCCAATCGCCGACCACTCCATCCTCACTACCCTGCCCGCTCTCGTCTCTTTCCCTATCGCGCACCTTTCTGCTTTCTTTCCTTCCCTTCTTCTTTCCTTTTCATCCTTTCCATAACGACTCGGGACAGTCGTTTTCAAAGTGTGGGGATGTGCTGGTATGGCATACCACGTGACTCTTCCCCCTTATCTTATCTTCTTAATTCCTTATCTCCTTTCTTATTTCCGACTTCCTCCTTTTTCCCATACCTCCGCATAGCAACAGCCTCATCATCACTTCTCTTCTCTCTCGCTGTTGTACTTAACTTCCACTACCTAGTCATCGAACATACACCTTACTTCTCTTTCTTCTTTCTTCTATTGGTTCAAACCAATACAGCGGCAGGGCAGTATCGTTGGCAAAGGGGACCTTATGAGAGGAGCACTATAAGCAGATGGATATCTCCGACGAGAGATCTGCTGATGATGATGGGCGCGTTGTGATGAGTGGTGATGACGACGTTGGTGGTGGAGATCTTGACTACTGTGTGGTGCGAAGTGCAGTACCCACCTCATTGTTGTCGTTGCTAGTGAGACGGAGCGTGCTGTAGAGGAGGCGCCTGCTGAGCATGATCGGATGCCTGAAGAGGCAAGGGCAGAGTGTGACCCGCAGGAGGATGCTTCGACGGAGTCCGGGGGGTTGTTGAGTAGAATGCTGGTCCCGTCGTGGCGGACGTGGATCATCGGAAGGGATGTCTTGACTCTTGAGGTAGCAGAGAGAGTGGTGAGTGCGGAGCGAGTCCTCCGCTATAATGAGCGTGAGAAGAGCGTGAGAATGTGTTAGACCTGCGGGAGGCTCGTAGGCGGATGAAGATGAGGTGGTGGAGAGAGGAAAGAGCTTCGACGACCTTTATGGTACGAAGCATATACTCGTTGTAGTTGTAGTTGATGGTCTGAGATGATGTGATGGGTGAAAGGCTCGGGACCATGACCTGCTGTTGGGCGTGGTATGTTGGGCGAGGCTAAAGCTTGAAGTACCTTCGCCGACCATCTTGAAGCTGTTGGTGATGTCGAAGAAAGGAGGGATCAGGATGTGCTACACGAGAAACGCACGACAGCGAAGGCTCTGCACTCACACCTCTCGTCACCTCCTTGAATGGAGAGGAAGGTATGAATATGATCATATCGATCGATGTGGAAGTCTACAGGTAGAAGGGAAGAGACGTCAGATCAACAATCCGATGCTGCAAAGACGAAGGAAGACTGAGGAAGTGTGAAACGAGCAACATCTTTCCCCTCACGTCCGCTTGCAACTGGTCCAACTCTTCCTCTCCAGTATGTCCCTAGGATGGCCTGGCAGACGGCGGTGAGGGTGCGGAAGCAGGGGCGGGGCTGCTTGACGCGGCTGACCGACGGAGATGACGATTGACGTGGCGGTAAAAGACTTCTTCTCGAGCTCGCGGGTCAGTCTGCGGGAGAGGACCGATGATGATCAGCACTTGGCAAAGCTTACGAGCGTCTTCGATCCGCCCCATGACGCTTCTTCACTGCGCACCAGGACCCCGCAATGGATACTCACCGCTGCTGGACCTTGCGGTATGCCTTCTGGTGGAGGATGGGGGACGAAGATAGCGATGGCCTTCTTGCTGCCACGGACGTCGATCTCAGAGGACGCAGGATCTGGATAGAGAGGTGTGGTCGATGAGTCTGAAGAGGCTGAAAGAGAGGTGGGGGGGGGGGGGGCGGGGGGGGGGGGAAGGAGATGATCCATGTGAGAAGAGATCGCGAGATGACTGACTGTGAAGGGAAGAGAAGGGAAATGAAGAAAGAGCAGCGGAGATTGTGAGAGTCCTGCGAACGAAGAGCAAGCATCATTCAGGTGTAACGGGGAGGTAGGCTGAGCGGGACTGTGGTTATCGACCAAGATTAAGGGTGATCTGAAGGGAAGGAAAGAGTGTAAGTGAAGGTATCTCGATGGATGCTGAGCCTGAGAAGCGGGCGACTGCTGCTGGGACACACGGAGCCACGGAGCGGAATGAGAAACGGCGATGCACAACGGAGGGACACTCAACCTGGACGCCCGCGTGTGAACCATTAATAGATGCTTGCGGGAGGAAGATGGGCTGGAAAGGGAGAAATGCCAGTCGAATGCCGTACTTGGGAGATGTGTGTATGTAAGTACAACGGTGAGTGAGAAGAGAGGTGATCAAGGTGCTGTCGCTATGCGGAGGTGTGAAAAAGGGAGTCGGACATAAGAAAGCACGTGGAGAGACAGCTTGAACCAACACTTTTGCCTGTGGATGCATTCACCATCACACATTTTCTGGCAAGGCAACGAAGCCTAATATTCAGCATGGTACTACTCTGTGTCCCTATGAAGCCTGAGCAGTTGTCTGCACCAAAAAAGAAGCAGGTGGTGAGGAGTTAGTATTGCTGTGTATTTTGGTTAGTAGTTGCCAGCGTGAAAATGTGTGGTGAGCGTTGGTTCACGCGCGAGATTTTCGATGTGGTGACGTCACGGTGCAAGTCATACCTGATGGTCACCTTGCTAATGTCCGCGAGCACCCAACGTTGATGCCAATCGAGGTACCCTTCGAAGTCATCCGATAGGGCTCTTGCTTTGCTCAGAGGTGTAACTTCCATGTTAGGCCGTACTGTGAAAACATGGAAGGATTCCGTCTAAAATTGAAAGACTTTGTTCGAGACTTGTATGTTTTTAGCCTACGGCCGTAAGCTTCCCATGCCTGTATAAACCCAGAACTTTAAAGTCTGGGTAATTTTGCATTTTTTGATTGAAGCCTGAACGCAACGGCGTTCCATACATAGGAAGGTCGGGAAGAAGAAGGTCGATCTTTCTCTCCACCATCAACAACAACAACAACAACACCTGCCATGCCAGCCGCAACACGCTCACGACGCGTCCGTACGCGCGGCGGAGGAGATGATGCGGACGACGCAGCGTCTGAGATGATGACCTTCCAGCAGGACATCGCAGCCTCTTCCTCGTCCGGCGCAACAGCCTCTTCGATCTACGACACTTTTGCAGACATCTTCCTTCAGTCCAAAGATGAGCAACAACAAGAGCAAGATCCTACTGAAGAAGAGAACGAAGGCGCACAACTGGGAGGACCTCTGCTTGATCCGAAGGAAGGAACAGCGCTCAAGTACGCGGAAGCATGTCGACAACGACAGCTCGCGGCCAGCTCGGAGGAAGGAGCTCGATTGGCGGTAGATCGCGATTCCTTCATGGACGAGGACAGAGAAGCCGACGCGCCGGAAGACGACTTTGACGCGGCGCAATGGACGCTCGAGTACAATACCTGGATGCTCGTCCATTCCCTAAGCGTGTGAGTTTTCTTCCCACCCGCGTTTACCTCGAACAATTGTTTTCTCTGACACCTTCTTCGCGCGCTCTGCAGTGAGCGGACTCAAACGCGCTTAAAGGCGTACGCTGGCGAGGAACCACCTTCACTAAGCTCGAATCCGTACCACCCCGCCCTCCTCCGAGCCTCCGACGTCCTCAACCAATCCCAAGCCCTCCGCGAACTCAACATCGTCCGCGAATGGCTACACACCATACTCGACCCATACGAATCCCTCCCCCTCCTTCACGCCTACAACAACGTCTCTTCCTCAACAAACGTTCAGCGTAATAGTATCTACGGCAGTACAGGAGCGACCAGGGCCGAAAAAGTCTCGAAAATCGTAGAAACTCGGAAGGGTTACTGGACTTTTACGAAGAATGCGCTCCGCGCTGCTAAACGCAGCGGACAGGTTCCTGCGTCGAACTCGACAATTGCGGGCTCTTCGGGTGGGACAGGCTTGGCGGCTAGTAGTAGCTTCATGGCTGGGGGTCTGTCGAGCTCTTCCTCCTCCCTCTTTGGCGGGATTCGGAAGAGTGGGGTGGGAATTGGAGGCGGGGCGGGCGCGCTGGCTTCTACGGGTCAGAAGTTGTTGAAGACTCTGGATCCGGATGCTCCTTGTCGATCTGGAGATGGAGAGCTGGCGAATGAAGACTTGGTAAGTCAAAATGAACAGCTAACTTCCTAGGAAGGAAGGAAATTCCCAAGCTCACAATCTCTCTTCAAACCGGTTTCATTTCCAAAGGCGTACGAACGTGCTTTCCTTCGCTCCCTATTCGAGCTTGCGCGCGCTGGAAAGCTCACCGACGCACTGGACCTTTGTCGTCAAGCTGACCGGCCCTGGCGCGCCGCCAGTCTGAGAGGAGCCACGCCATACTTTGACGCGAGACTAGGTGAGCCTTTTCGATGCACTTTCAATTACTGGGGATCCTTTCGAAACCCTTTCTCTGATCGCTACGTCGCTTTGATCAGTCAACCAACAGGATCCGAGTGTCAATCCTGAGACGATTCAGGCTCTGTCTCAATCGTCATCGCCATTTGGTAACCGGAATCGAGCTCTGTGGAAAGCGACTGCTCGAAAGCTGGCCGGGATGGTGCGTCTCAGTTACAAACGAAAATAGCAACTCACTGTTGAGAAAGCGAGAATTCACATCACTTGTCTCTGGCCACGCTTTTCGCAGAAAAATCTGGATCCTTACGAGCGAGCGTTGTATGGCGCCCTGTCCGGTTCCCTCGAACCCGTCCTCGCATGCAGTTCGTCCACATGGGAAGAAGCCGTCTGGGTCTACGTTAACGCCAAACTCGAGGCCGGGGTCGAAAGTGGACTACGCAAGAACCTCTTCGCCCAACGTAACGCCAGCGCCCTGGTCAGGGTGAAGCGCGAGTTCGTCGATGAGGACAGTGATATCCAGGAGGGGGAGCAGTTTGATGATGGTGCGTCTGTGGAAGGTGGTGGTGATGGTGGTGGTGGGAATGAGGCGAAGAAGGCTCGGACGGCTGCTGCGTCTCGGTTGGGGTTGGGTGTGGGGAATGATCTTACGCTTAGGCAGAGTGAGGATGAGACGGCGTTGGAGGCTTTGAGTATGGCGGACGTGTTTGAGCTGGTGGAGGCTAGGATTGATCGGGCGTCGAAGTGAGTAATACGGGTGTCTCGAGGGGGAGTTGATGAGTGGAGGATACGTGATCTAACCCTTTCTTTCTTTTTATCTCATCCTTTGCAGTGTGGGAGTGGGGACGGGCAGTGATGCTTTCCATGATGTCCAGCGGGCTACCATCCTAGGTGACATTCGACGTCTTCTGGTGAACTTCGGTGACCACATGGAGACACACCAGGCCAATTTTCCGCAAAAGTACGCATCTTAGCCGCCGCTGCGATGTGATTGGTCCCGAGAACGACCCCTTTTTTCTGACATGTTTTATTTTCGGACTTCCACAGGACCTACGCACGATACGTCCGCTTCTTCGCCCACATCATACTCTACCTGCGCACCCTGTCTGATGTGTGGCGTACCTTGACTCCATTCGAGTACGAAGACGAAGCGGCAAGCGGTGCTTCGCTAGGCGCTCTTCTGTTACCCGAACCGACCTGCGACGACATCTTGCGGGAGTACATCCAAGTTCTGCGAAATACGAATCAGAGCGACCGACTGGTTGCGCTGTACTCGAGTGCTTTGTCTCAGAAGGCTGCTGGTGTGGAGCAGTATGCGGCGTATTTGCTGTGTGAGTACCCTCTTTGTTCTTGGTTCGGAACGATGGGGTATTTGTGTGTGCTGACATTGACATCTCTGTTTTCTGCGGTGGAAATTCGTAGCTATGGGTCTCAATACGAACGCTGAAGCACGCTCACGGGCCCTCTTCCGTGCGTCTGAGTATCAACTCAGTCTAGGCGCCGTAGCGCGTCGAACTGTGTACCTCATCTTTGCGGAATTGCTTCCCCGCGTGCTCTCCCGTTTGGATCTCGCCCGCTCCGATCTCGGAAGCTTGAGATGGGACGGAGATGGGGAGGGGTCTGCGTTGGCGGGTGGAGGCAGTCTGGTATCACAAGATGAGGAACACTTGCTTCATGCTTTGGAGTGGTTGACATTTGCGGAGGAGACGTATGGAAATGCGGTGCTGAGGTGCAACCAGCTCATTCGATACTTCCTAGGTACGTTTTGTGCGAAGTCTTGAAGAATCGCATCCGAAAGCAATGTGCTGATCGTGATGCCGTTCTTTCTACAGCCTCCGGTCGATTGGCAGCAGCTCGACAGGCCGTTTCGAGGCTTCCATCCGTTGTCCTGGTCCAACTCAGCAGCCTGGTAGTCTATAGCGATGAGGAGGACCACACTGCTTTCGATGCATCCATGAGCGAAGACGGAGTGGATGGCGAGCGACAGAACGTATCGGCCGCGAAGCTTCAGCATGTCGAACAACTCGAGTGTCTTTCGTGGGGCAATTTGTTTGATGCTCTTGACGCGTATCAGCGGTATGCTGATGTAGCGGCTGAGCGGGAACGGCATATGTGAGTCACGCTTCGCGCAAGGTGCTTTTGCAGCAGTCTCTGGGCATCACTGACGCTTTCTTGTTTCTTTCAGGAGCTCGGCGTCGAAGCGGACTGAATTCACGAACGATCTGAGGAACGTCATTAACGATGCGGAGTCTGCTATCAAGGTCGTGCTTGAAGGCGACTGGCTTCGATTCGAACTGGACGGCGAGGAGCCAGAGAATTGTGAGTGTTTGGAGATGAAGGGAGGTGCACATGTCAACTCGAAGTTGACCAATTGTTGTGCGGGCTATACAGACACGGCGCGTCTAGTCGAGTACAAGCGCATTCGACAATTGTTCGTGCCTGAGCTCGTACTCAGTCTGCACCATATGCTTATCGACAGTCGGGATCTTCTTCCAGAGTACGTAATTTCGCTTGCGAGCCATGCCTTGGGTAGCTCTCAGTCGGACTGACATTTCTACTATTACTACTCTCACCCTTCAGCACGCTCGCCCGAGCTCTTGTACTGCCCAATCTGGTGGCCGACGGTTCGCATGCGCTGTGGCGAGACTTCATCTCCCGAGCGGACGACGATGTGGATGAGGATCCCGAGGCGTCTGTGCGACCGGATGGCCAGAAGACGAACCGCTTGCCGGAGTACTTGGAGGCGGTCAGGCAGGCGGAGCTGATGGCTTTGGATTCGCTCGGTGCCGATCCGTTCCGGGCTGCGATCCTTGTGAATGATGAGGAGGAGGAGGAGGGACATGAGTTCGATTGAAGAGGGAAGAGGAAGATGCGGCGGCAGGGAGTCCGTGATACATATATGGAGCGCTCCTCTCACGTATTCGCCTGTTTCGTTCTCTTATACCACTAATCAATCCAATCACATTGCGCATAGAAGCGCTTGTCTCCATCTGCGGACGAGTGAGTGAGAAAGGTCTGAGCGCATAATCGGGGAGGAGGAGGAGGTGTTCGGAACCTCGTCATCATCCGAGAAGATCAGCAGGAAGACGACAACCATCTGCACAATGTCAAGCATCAAGCTGCCCCAAGACACCACCGCCCTCGAGGCAGCAGCGGCGGCCGCGACATCCTCAGCCACTGCGCAGAGCTCCACCCTCGCCGCTGGGAGCTCACATGTCGTCCGACCCAATGCTCACACTCAGCGCTTCGACCGTCAGCTCCGTCTCTGGGCATCCTCCGGCCAGCGCTCCCTCGAGTCAGCTAGCATCTTGCTACTGGGCGGCACTGCGCTCGGTGCGCATATCCTCAAGAACCTCGTCCTACCTGGCATTGGGCGGTTCACCATCCTCGATGCGAATTTGGTCACGCCTGAGGATCTGGCGAGCAACTTCTTCCTCGAGCCTGATGTGCTGGGAAAGAGTCGAGGTGCGGAGGTTACCAAGTGTTTGCTTGAGCTCAACCCGAACGTGAAGGGCCAGGCCGTCGTCAGCGTGAGTCAGCTTTGGTCTCCCTCTCCTTTGCTCCTCGTGTAGACCGCTGACTTTCTCGCTCCCTGAGGCAGCATCCTGCGCATGTCCTAGCCGCAGACCCTTCCTACTTCACCTCTACACAGAACAACTTCAGCCTCATCATCGCCGCAAACCAACCAGCATCGGTCGTACTCCCTCTCGCCGAGCTCTGCGCCTCCGCCAAGGACGGCCTCGGTATTCCCCTCATGCTCGTCCGGAGCTCAGGCATGGTCGGCGAGATCAAGTTACAAGTCAAAGAGCACCCGGTGATCGAGACACATCCTCCGTCGCTTGTCGACCTGCGCTTGACTGCGCCCTTCGCTGAGCTGGAGGCGTATGCGGATTCGGTCAATCTGCAGACGACGGACACGATGGAGCTTGCGCATGTTCCGTTTGTTGTCTTGCTCCTGAGGAAACTTAAGGAATGGCGAGAGGCGGTGAGCTTCCGGTGCTTGATCTGAACCTTCACCGCAGTCCGCCTTTTTCTGATTGGAGTCATTTTCTTTCTTCCAACAGCATGGCGGCGCACTGCCCGTATCTGCTGACAGAAAATCATTCTTGGCTTCAGTCAATGCGCTCCGACAGCAAGCGGGCGATGCAGACCAAGAGAACATCGACGAAGCGGTCTCATCACTCACACAGCACATCTGGGGGCCCTTAGGTCGTCCCTCAGTATCTTCAAAGATCCAAAGTCTCCTGGAGGACCCCAGGGCTGCAGGCATCGACAAGCAAGTGAGTTCACTGAGTTGCGTCTGGAGGGGTTGGGGTTCACGGGCAGAAAGCTAACCACATCATCCCCTATCTACAGTCATCAAACTTCTGGCTCCTCATTCGAGCTCTGAAATCATTCGTAGAAGCACCAACGTCATCGCCATCAGCACAACCGTCCTCAGAAGCAACCTCACTGCCAGGCGGAGGCGGCCTTCTCCCGCTCCCTGGATCGTTGCCGGACATGAAGGCCTCCTCTGCAGGCTACGTCGAGCTCCAGAACGTCTACCGACGTAAAGCTCTTCAAGACCTTGCCAACTTCCGACTTCATCTGACCTCCATCCTCGCCAGCGTAGGTCTCGAGGCGGACGTCATTCCGCTAGAAGAGGTAGAGAGCTTCGTCAAGCATGCAGCCTACGTCGAGCTCATCCGCGGTCGGACCGAACGTGAGAGTAGGGAAGAGCCCAATAAGGCTGTTTATGCGCAGGCGTTCGAGGATCCTCTCAACCCGATCAGCATGCCGCATCATATCGCCTTCTTGGCTGCGGATCGGTTTTATGGCTTACATTCCCGCTGGCCGGGCTCGGACGGCATCTTCTCGGCCATCGTCTCTTCCTCGGGCGTCTTACTCTCTGACGACCCAGCCAATGGGCCCGGATTCGTCAATCCGGGTCAAGCTCCCCACGGAAGTTATGCGTCCAAGGGACCCGCAGCTCCTGGGTCCAGTGTGATCGCGGCGCAGACGGAGGGAAGTACTCAAGGCTCCAGCAGCCCGAGTCACCCGACTGCCGGCCCCGCTGCTGGTGACACGGAGTCGATGCTAGACGAAGATGATCGGAGAACATTCAAGCGGGCTCGAGCGATGGAGAGCGCTGTGACCTCGCCATCCGCAAGTAACAGCAGCTCGACGGGGGGTGCTGCTGCTGCGAATGGGGCCGCAAGTCGAGATGTGATCATGACGGACGCTGAGGGTGCGGCGAACGGGCCATCATCGAAGGCGAATGGACATGCGGACCCTGATGCTCCTGTCAGCCCTGAACAAGACCTGGCGGCTTTGTGCCAGGAAGCGCGGGCTGTATGTCGGCAAGTTGGTCTGATGGATGATGAGAACAAGGCGTGGGAAGAGGAGCATTGGGATAAGGTTGAAGAGGCGTGCGAGGAAATGTAAGTTTTCTGGCGTCACATACCTTCATTGATCGCAAAACACTGACACAATTCTTCTCCTCCAGGACCAGGGCAGGACACGCTGACCTACCTTCAACGGCAGCACTGCTGGGAGGTATCGCTGCGCAAGAAGCCATCAAGCTTGTCACGCGGCAGTACATTCCCTTGGACAATCTTTGCGTGTATGATGGCATCAAGGGAGCCATTGGGGCCTTCCGAGTGTAGAATTCTATACAGCCCTCACTTCCAACTTCCAACGAAATCGAATGCGGTTCGATGAAGGTCTTAAGTACATGTTGCATTGATGGGAGCAATAATAAGGTATCGAAAGTGAGCGGTCGGGAGAAGGAAAGAAGCAACAGTCAAAAAAGAGATTGAGAAGCCAGGGCACATAGACGACGGGTTGAGTTGAGGAACCTGCTCAAAGCAGCTCGCCATCCCCATCCTCCTTCTCGCCCTCTCCCTCCTCCTCATCCTCCTCGTCCCAATCGAGCTCCTCATCCAACAGCCCATCCGTCTCCGCCTTCAACTTATCCAGCCCAGTCAACTTCTCCAAATACCCTTCCTCCCCAAACGCATCGAAGAGCATCTGATCCCCGCCCTCTCGATAGGCCTGTACGACCGCCGAACTGCACGCGGTACACCGGTCATACGCGGGTCCGACGATGAGCATTGACGAGAAGGCGGAGAGGAAGCCGCGGATTTGGTGCGGGACGGCACCGAGGACGCCCCCTGAAGACGCAGCTGCCGAGTTGTTACCTCCTCCTCCTCCTCCTCCTCCTGATGATGATGATGTGGGAAGTGGTGGGGGTGCAGCATGGATGCCTTCCTTGTGCTGTAGGACGGAGACGAGGAGCTCGACGGCCGAAGCTGCGGCGATGGGTGCGAGACCTGGCCGGGTCACTGTGCACATTTGATCCAGAGTCCGATCACGCAAGGACTGTAAGTCAAAGTCGCGCCGAAGGGGTTAAAGAATGTGAGCGGGCTACTAAAGAGGGAATGAGGACAAAGAAACTTGCAACTCACATCAGCAGGTGCAACAATGTCATTGCAGAAATAGCATCCCAATCTTTTCCTTTCCACCCCGCCCTCCGCTACCGAGCCCTGCTCGACGCCAGCACCATGTCGCATGACCAGGTAGGTATCAAAACCCAACGCCGCATTGAGCACAATCTTGTTCTTAGCCGCACACAGCATGGTGGGCAACCAGCGAGACTCGCGCGAGTCCATCAGGAGGAAGACAGCGTCGTGGGAGTCGATCAGGGCTTCCAGGGTCGAGATGTCCTTCTTGGCTTGGGCGCGGGCGTCCGGTGTGGGAGGGACGGGATGGCCGGGCATGGGAATAGAGAGTTTGAGACCTTTTGCGTTCTGTGGAGGAAAGGTCAAAATTCGACGACGATGAGCCCATCTTTGGAAAGGAGAGAGCGTTGCGAGGGAGGAGGTCTCAAACTCACCACACCAGGGTAGATCTTGCGCAGAGCAGCCGCCGCACATTCCGCCTTCGGTTTCCCGCCTTCCAGACAATCCGCAAATTCGAAAAGCGGCTGTCGAACAGGGTTGGAGAAGGATACCGTAGAGCTGTCCACAAAGGTGATATTCCTCACGCCCCAGCCCTGAGATGGAACACAATCACAGCACGTCAGAAACTCTGATTCGCAGAAGACAAAGGAAAATATCAGATGTAACTCACCAACAGAGCACGCGCAACATAGCAGCCCAGTGTCCCGGCACCAAAAGCAAGCACTTCGTGTTCTGGACAACTTCCAGATTGATATCGGGCATGATCCTCCAGCGCATCAACTTCAGGTTCAGATCGACTGCCTGATCCGCCAGTCTGAGGCGAGAACAAGTTTGAAGGAAAAGTCTGTGCGTGAGCTTGGGGATCTCCAAAGACTGGCGCCGGAAACCTGCAGCGGACAGAGGGAAGCCTTCTCTTACCTTGCGGGATCCATTAGCGGGCCAAGATCTGCCACTTTGGGAGCGAGCTTGCCCTGTGCGTTCCGTTCCCAACCAACGGCGGAGGGCCGAGTGGCATCGCCTGCCAAAGCCGCGAGACCTACGACTGCAAAAAGAAAATTCCCCACCCAAAGCAAAAGAAAGAATAAAGAAAGGTCCGTCAGCCCCGTTTCCCTCGCCTGCCCCAACAGAGTTTCGCCAAGTACATACCATCATCACCATTCTTCAGAAGTCCATCAGTCGCTCCTGCAGCCGTCGAAGCTTGGCGCACGACACCCACCACACTCCTACTTCCGTCCTCCTTCCAGCAGAGCACGCGAACCTTGGACACGCGGAAACGAAGGGCGAGGAAAGCCAGTAGGTTGCGCAGTGGCCAGCCGGGAGTCGATGGGTTTGCTGAAGGGTCGACGAAAGCTACTGTGCGCTGGTTCCACGGAAGCAGAAGGTGTCTCAGCAACTGTCTTTTACTAAGCAGGGAAGTTCAGGAGGAGTAAGTACTCACTTGGTCTTCCGGCGTGTCGCGGAAGAAGTTGTCATACGACGCAATGTCGGCAGTTTCCACACTGCCGTCGGCTTGTGTCTTGACGAGCCAGAAAGCGGCCGACGCTGATCCGGTGACTTGCGCTTCTCTGCGCTCCTCGACGAGGCGCTCGAGTTTATCGAGCTGATGGGGGAAAACACCTCAGTGAGCGACTGAGCTCTGAAGGGATTCGCAATTCGAAAGGGAGATCGAAACTCACCTGCTCAGCATCCCACACGGTCGAAGCAGCCTTCCACTCCGCCCCAGTCCCAGCCCCCGCACCGTCCACCTCAACCTCCCACGCAGGCTTAGCAACGAGCGCAGGAAAAGCGAACCAATGGAAAAACTTGTACTTCTTCAAATCCGCAAAAGCCAGCAGGACGAAACGAAGCAAGAAGGGAGTCGGGTCTTGATCCTGGAGTAAGTGGCTGTGAATCTCAGACGCGAGCTCGTTGAAGATCGCCTGTTTGTCGGCCGATTTGAACTCGTCGACGGTATTGAAGTTGCGGAGGTGTCCGAAGGCGGGGACTGCGCCTCGAGGTAATGATGCGCTGGCCTGGTCGAGGAGGACGGAGGAAGCTTCCAAGTTGAGCGTAGGTGGCAGGTACACCATCTCGCCCGAGCTCCGATCCTGGGTCGATCGAGCGGTGGAGTACGAGGCGAGGAGGGGCACGGGCGCATCGCTCAGCTGGAGGGTGTTGATCTTGAGCTCGGCGAAGGAGTGCCAGAAGGAAGGGTTGATGGAGGATGAGAGGGTCGCATACTGGAGCAGCTTTGCCTGGCTGGAGTCTGTCATCGCTGCTGCCGCTGTGTGTTGCAGTTCTGGTGTTGATGGTAGCCGTCCTCGAGGAAAGGGTGGCTCGCGCGCATCTTCCTTCCACCTCGAATGACCTCAAAAAAAGTGAACATGGATACTGGCGATCTTCATATTGATGGGAGGAAAGAGAAGTACATAAACTGGCATACAACCGCAGCGAGGGAGGGAAGGGAAGAGAGGTCCAAGAGCTGAGAGGGAGGGAGGAAATTTCAAACAGGACCCAACCGAGTCACATCAATCCGACTGCCCCCTTCTTCTTCACCTCCTCCGTCAAGATATCCTCCCGACACCGATAAAGCTCCTTATACGAATTCTTGATCGTCACATCACTCACCGCCGCCGTCTTCCCAATCCGCTTGGCCCCCTTGGGCACATTACACAACTGCGTCGCAAAATAGATGCAAGCAGCCGCAATCGTGATGGGAGATCGACCGGCCAACGTTCCCATGTCGCGCACCCGGATCGCAATGAGTTCGGTCAGGCGTGTCAGTTGGGCGTCTAGGCCGAGGTGGTTGCAGAATCGGCCTACGAGGTCCGTGGCGCCCGTGGGACTGATACCCGAGGCAGGGTCTGAGGAACCGACGCCGACGCCCATCCCACCATTAGCAGCAGGCGTACCCGCCCTCGAACGGTCGCCCGCCGTCCCATCGTCCGCCGTCCCATCGGCACCACTATTCCCATTCGTCGCCGTACTGGTACCAGAGATCGAACTTCCATTGGTAGAAGACCCAGCAGGTCCACCCGTACCCCCCATCCCCGAAGCATTCAATCCAAAAGCCATCTGCATCTCCTTAAAACACTGCCCGATCAACTTCTTATTCACGCTCGTCAACGCACAAATCTCCGAGAACGTCCGGGGACTTTAGCCATCTTGCACGCCACGTAGATCGCAGCAGCAATGATCGCCTCCGGTCTCTTGCCCTTCAGGATTCGTTCTTCTTCGCAACGACGGAAGGCCTGTTTGGCGATGTCCGAGACTGTGCGGGGTAAGTGGACCGAATCGCATTTACGTTGGATGTCCTCGAAGGCGTCGAGCATGTGTCGATCGCGTGTTCCCTGAACACGCTGGGCGGTCCGTTGAAGATCGCGGGACGTACCCGATCCACCATCCCTAAACGAGATCCGCGTATCGAGCTTGTCGGTCAACCCATCGAAGAGTGGGTTCGAAGCTTGTCCGACACGACTGGGATCGTCCCCGTCTTCATTGGCAAACGTTCGCCATTCAGATCGAGTATCAACAATACGATCACCAACGACCATCCCACAGTCCGTACAGACCAAGTCACCTGTCGCGAATGACTCTTCAATGTTAGGTGGGTCAATCTTGCAATCGGGACATATAAGTCGGACGTTCAGGTTGGGCGCAAACGCTTCGTCTGCAGCGGCTGCCTTTTGAGCGGCGACCGAGTTGGTTCGGATCGCAGTGTAGTGCGCCGTGATGGCGAAGGGCTGGTAGTTGGCATTCGCAGTGGGCACGTACGCCTGAGCCCCTCCGCCGCCGCCGTTGCTGGTCCCATTCGCACTTGAGGCTGCTGCCGAGTTCGTCATGACTTTTGATTATCAGAAGATAATGCGAACGCCACCTGGATATTTCCTGCTTTTGACCTGGGGAGGAGGGACACAGAGAGAGGTGATGAGGAGAGACAGGTCAGCTGCAGTTCGAACACATCCAACACTTTTGGGGTCACATCCATTGGGCAGGGAAGTGGGAAGGTGGACTGGGCATCGTGGGTGAAGGCGAATTGGATTGCGGTGGCACAGAGATGTTAAGAGAAAACCCACCTGGCTCTTCCTCTTCGACCTCCTTTGTTGTCTCTAAGTTCGTATCCCGCAAGAGGTGTACAGACGGGAAGCCTTGTGTGAGGGATTCCTGAGAGTTCGCCGTGTGAGATGAGATGCGAGAGTGAAAGAGAGGTTCCCTCGATTCAGTGAAGAAGAGGGAGTCGAAGGAAGGAAGGCGAGCTTGTGGCGGGAAGATGGGATCGAGAGGGAGATGCTCGTGGTTCTCCTCCAAGTCGTTCGACAGCATTCCAGCCAGGAAATAGGAGATCGTAAAAATCAAAACAACAACTTCGGCTTTTTCTATGGTAAATTCATTCCAACCTCGCGCTCAAGTTGGACCGACGCGTCGCAAGGGAAACACACACACCGAACATCTGGTTGGAACTTGTTGAAAGCTGTATATTTCGTTGGGCAAGTGATGAGAATGCAGAGTGTGGGAGAGAGAGAGAGAGAGAGAGAAAGACTGTTCAGGGAGATTACTTTTACAGATGACAGTTGATGTGACGCCGTTTATTCAATTTTTGGTGTTGGTTGAAGGGGGGAAAAGAGACGAGAGAATGATCCCAATAAAATGGAGACCTTCCAAACGCGTCTAGTAGCGGTAGTGCTCGGGCTTGTAGGGACCCTCAGAGGCGATGTCGAGGTAGTCGCTCTGCTCCTTGGTGAGGGTTGTGAGCTTGACCTGGAGGACCTCCAAGTGGGCACGGGCAACCTCCTCGTCGAGAGACTTGGGGAGAATGTAGACCTGGCCAGTCTTGTACTTGCCGTCGGTGTTGTTCTTCCAGAGCTCGACCTGGGCCAGGGTCTGGTTGCAGAAGGAGAAGGACATGATCTGCGAAGGGTGGCCAGACGCGCAGCCGAGGTTGACGAGACGACCCTCGGCAAGGAGAAGGATGTGGCGGCCAGACTTCATCTCGAATCGGTCGACCTGGGGCTTGATGTTGACAACGCTCTTGGCGTTGGCCTTGAGCCATGCAACGTCAATCTCAATGTCGAAGTGACCAATGTTGCAGACAATGGCGTCCTCACGCATGGCCTCGAAGTGCTTGCCGACAATGATGTCACGGTTACCGGTGGTGGTGACAAAGATGTTGGCGAACGACGCGACGTCGTCCATGGTGTTGACCTCGTAGCCGGCCATGGCGGCCTGGAGGGCGTTGATGGGGTCGATCTCGGTGACGATGACTCGGCACCCGTAGCCGCGGAGAGACTCGGCGCAACCCTTTCCGACGTCACCGAAACCGGCAACGACGGCGATCTTGCCACCGAGCATGACGTCGGTAGCGCGCTTGATACCGTCGACGAGGGACTCACGGCAGCCGTAGAGGTCTGAGTTGAGAGAAACGCGTCAGTAGACATTTAGACGAGGTTGAAACACGCAAAACTGGGGGAAAGAAACTCACTGTCGAACTTGGACTTGGTGACGGAGTCGTTGACGTTGATGGCAGGGAGCTTGAGGGTACCCTTCTTGACGGCAGCGTACAAGTGGTGGACACCAGTGGTGGTCTCCTCAGAGACACCCTTGATGCCAGCGAGGAGCTCGGGGTGCTTGTTGTGGACGATCCAAGTGAGGTCTCCTCCGTCGTCGAGGATCATGTTGAGGGGCTCACCGCCGGGGAAGCCCTTGAGGGTCTGCTCAATGCACCACTGGTACTCCTCCTCGGTCTCGCCCTTCCAGGCGTAGACGGGGACACCGGTAGCGGCGATGGCGGCAGCGGCATGGTCCTGGGTGGAGAAGATGTTGCATGAGGACCATGTGACCTGGGCACCGAGGGCAGTGAGCTGGATCGAAGTGGGGAAACGCGTCAATATTCGAGCATTTAGTGAAAGACGCGTATGGGAAGATGGCAGAACTCACAGTCTCGATGAGGACGGCGGTCTGGATGGTCATGTGGAGGCAGCCTATCGAAGAAAGATATGCATGATTAGCCAACTTTCGTCACATACTACATGCAGAGTTGAGCAATGAGAGAGATGAACTCACCAGCAATGCGGGCGCCCTTGAGGGGCTGCTCCTTGCCGTGCTTCTGACGGAGAGCCATGAGACCGGGCATCTCGTTCTCAGCGAGCTCGATCTCCTTGCGACCGAAGGCGGCAAGGGAGATGTCGGCGACCTGGGGGTGGGTGGTGGGACAAGAGGTGAGCATTCTCTTTCCAATGCACTAAAGACGCTTCAACGCACCTTGTAGTTGTTAGACATGGTGACTATGTAAGAAGTGAGGGATGAAAGGAGGAAGTGTGTGTGTGAAAGGGGTGGGATGTGGTGGGAGGGAAGGTAGGTGCGTGTTGGAGAGGAAGGGTTGTCTTATAAAGGTGTTGTGTCTCTGTTCGCACCTGCGACTTTCTTCTTCTGCTTCTTCTTCTTCCTGCTTCGCTCGGGCCCACGCCGCCTGAACTCTATTTAGACAACCCATTACAAAAGCAGAAGCACGTGTTCTCAGCTGGACGTGCAGATCTTTTCGTATGGACCGCCACGCAGTCAGTTTTTCTTCACTCTCACTCGCTTGCAGGTTTTGGTCGCCGTTTTCTTTAGCTGCTTCAGCCATCCGTCGCTTCGTCCCACGTTCCCAAATCCCAGTTTCCCGCTTCCTCGGCTCGCTCCTGTGTTTCGTCCTCGCGTGCTCTCGGCTGACCATGCCACTCCTGTCTCTCGTTCCTGGTGGGCGCGTACCTCACGGTGATGTGTGAGAACATGGTGCGGCCTTCTCGTGGGAGGACCCGGATGGTGGGAGGCGAGCTCGGGGCTGAGGATGATCATCGCCAAAAATGCTCCAATTTTCAAAAGTGGTCACGGTACCAGCGCGGTCCAGCGTTGAGACGCGACCAAAAAAGTGTTGGACGCGTCAAATTACGCGTCGCGTGTCTCGCGTGTCTCGCGTTTCGCGGCCTTCTTGTTCGACCTACGCGCTCGAGCCCATCCAACACTTCCAACAACCGACCACCCACAGCTGGACGTTGGATCTCTTAACCACCCCAGCCAACAATGTTCACAGCAAGACTCGCCACTCCGCCGCCTTCCTCCTCCCTGCCAAACTCGCCAGACGCAGGCACTTCTACCTCTCGCGCACGAAGAGGAACACTGTCAGGCCCTCCCTCCCTCGAATCAAAACACCAGAACAAACGCCGTCGAATCAATGATCCTTCCTCTCGCGCAAGCAGCTCTTCCACAGCGCATGCCCTTCCCATCTCGCCTCGGACTCCCGGGAAGAAGATGCGGCTCACAATCAAGGGGACCGTAACCCCAAGTCGCGCGGCGCCCTTCTTCCAGATCAGAAGCTCTCATCATCAACAGCAACAGCCCTCCTCGACTCAATCTTCATCCTCATCCCCAACCTCACACTCATACTCTCAAACTTCCTCCTCTCAAACAGCAGTCGCGCTCCAAGCTCAAGCAAGTCCACAATCCGTCTTGCAGCTCAGCTCCCCCACGCCTCGCAGGATCAACAGAGCCTTCAGCAGTAAGCCCCATCTCGGTGACGCGCGGACGGAGTATCTCCAATCTCTCCTCCGTCGACCCGCACCAGCCGCTTCCGCATTCTACGCAGCAGGTAACCCAGCCATTACCCTCCAAGCCCTCCGCACAAACTCAAATCCGCTCCACTTCGGAGCTTCACTGCCTTCATCCCACGCTCCCGCCAGTCGCGCTCTGTTCGCTCGTCCGACCCGCGACATCAACACTCGCGCGTACCTCTCCAGTTTTGCAAGTCGACAAGAGCTCGATTGGTATGAGCTGGAGAGCAGCTGGCAGACAGAGACTGATCCTTCAAGTCTGACCCCTCCTGAGCCGGCACTTGCACATCCTTTATGCTGTGCTTATTCCTATTGTAAGTCCCTTTCTCTGCGCTGTCACAGATCGCGAAGGGACTAAAATTCCTTGTTCACAGCTAGCAAAGCAGCTGACCCCTCAGCGCAATGGCTTGCAATCGGCGACAACGAAAGTCGGATCATCCTCCTCAACACCCTCGACGACACCACCGCAGACGAATTCACAGGATCTCCCCAGTGGCACGTCTCAGGTCGAACTCCAGCAAACGGAGGCGCAAACAATACCTACGGTCCCTCCGTCTATGAACTTGCGTGGAGACACGACGATCTCCTTCTCGCTTCAGGCGCATCCAACTACTCCATCGCCGTCTGGGACGTCCGAACGCAGTCCTGCACAGAGGTATTTGCAGGTCCTCGAGGTAGTGCACGTAGTATTCAATGGGATCCTGCCAGTGCTGGAAACCTCCTTTGCTCGGGCGGCAGAGATGGAGCTATCCATATTTTCGATCGGAGGGTCAGGCCCGGCGAGAGCAGCGCGTCATCCTCCTCGTCCAGACGCGGTGGAGCGTACGCTGAGGAGGAAACCCGACCACTTGATGGAAACGACTTGCCCTCGGCCGTCAAGCCCGTCCTGTCCATCTGGGGCGCCCACACCTCGTCCTCCTCCTCCTCCGGCAACTCGAAATCGGCCCCAAAGAATCGAACGAAACCCCTCCGTGGACGGAAACATGCACGGCAGGACGCGCCTCAGCGGGGCGTCACCTCGCTTGCGTACCTCCCCGGACGTCCGCATTGCATCGTCAGTGCAGGCTGTGAAGATGGACGGGTGCGAGTCTGGGATTTGCGAGCTTCTGTTGGAGCGGGGACGTCGGAGTCGGTGGCTGTGGGTGGAATTGAGCTCGGGAAGGAGGCCTCGAGGACGGAAGAGGGGTTTCAGTGCACGTTTTACACTTCTTCACGGTCTGAAGGGGGCCGGGGTATGATGACGACGGCAAGATTGGCGCCTAAGGAAGAGAGTCTGGATGTCTCTCGTCAGGGCAGCAGAAAC
Source organism: Tilletia indica (assembly GCA_001689995.1). Classification (NCBI taxonomy): domain Eukaryota; kingdom Fungi; phylum Basidiomycota; class Exobasidiomycetes; order Tilletiales; family Tilletiaceae; genus Tilletia; species Tilletia indica. Next base: position 75,776 of record MAPW01000036.1, on the reverse strand, counting down.
CTGAGGTATGTCCCCCCCGCCAGAACTTTAGAGTGCATCAAATTCCTGACTTGCTCTCCCCATTTCCAGCCCTCATGGCATCTCGAGTCTCGTCGTAGGCAACAACACAATCTTCGCATCCTGCACGGACGCCAACATCTACTCCCTCAACGCCTCTTCCCTCCTCTCCTCCCTCCCACCTACATCCTCGGTCGTTCGGCAGGCACCCTTGCCTTCGCGCGCGCTGCACCATCCCGCGCAGAAGGGCAATACGCTCTATGCTCGTCTTGCACTGGATCCGCAGGAGCAGGTGTTGGCTGTGGGCTGTTACAGTGGGAAGGTCGTGCTTTATGATGTGAAGTGTAAGGCCGGGGTTGGTGGTGGTGGTGGGTTGGACATGGGGGCGTCTTCGACGGGTGCAGTACTTGAAGGTGGACATTTACCAAAGTGAGTTTGATGCTTCTTGTATTGGAGTGCAGCGAAAGGATCCTGATCTAGCGAAACTTCTTATCCGATCGGTCCCACAGTGTGGAGATTAATGGTGTCTCGTGGGCTCATGGACCACAAGGTGCCACGCTCGCCACGATTGCGGACGACTTTACCGTCCGTACCTGGAGACCGGACCGAGTCTTCTCCCAGCGCGACAATGGAGAGGGCGTCACTCCCTCGAGCTTGGGAGTGATGAGGAGTTTGAGTGGGAAGCTGAGGAGAGGAGGGTGTGGAGGGGTGGTGAGCTGGATGAGTGGGATGAGGAGGAGTGGGATGGGGATGGGGATGGGGATGGAGGGAGCTCGGATGAAGATATGGATCGGCCTTTGAGGGGCGGTCGGTCGTCTTGTGGGGGTCGGTTTGCTTTCGATAGCGATTGATGGTGGGACTCGATTACCAGCACGGTGTCGCAGTGGAGGGAGAAGGCTGGCTGTCGACCGAAACTCCGGCCGTGAGGACAAGCCGAGTCAGGTGTCGGTGTTATCGAAGTCAAAGTCAAAGTCAAAGTCAAGGGCAATCGTACAGACGCCTGCAGTCAAAGAATATCCGCCCTCAAGAAGGCCGCGGTGACGTTACCGGCTCCATCATCCTCAGGACCGACGACGACCAAAGCACTGACTTTCCTCCCCTCCTTCGAAGAAGCGCAACAGTCAAAACGAACGGCGGTAGACGGTATCCTCGCACGCTGGACGCACGAGCAGGAGACGTACCTCGCCCAACTGGAGGAGGATGCGTTTTTCAGGTTTGATCTCGGGATCAGTCGGCCGAACTTTGGGGTTCAGGAGGATCGGGGTGGTGGGGGGTTTAAGATTTCTACCACTTGGGCGAGGCTGGTCGCTTTTTATACATGAGAGGAAAAAGGTCGTTACGCAATGAAAAGAAGCCTGCCTTGTGCTGTCCCATAGCAGGAAGAGGTGCAACAAGGACGTTATCCACCAGCCATTCAGCGCGACTCGTTCACTACTTCATCAGGGAGGGGTGCGGTAGGGAGAAACGATGCCCAATTGTTCAAAAAGTCCGAAGCGATGCTGCTCCAAGAGGTGTCCTCCTGTCCCAGTGCGAAATCGATGGCATTGACTTGTGCGTAGGGTGCTGCTTCTGAAGACGCAGAGCCCACTGCTGACGACGAATGGCGAGGGGTGCTGGTTCGACGATGGGATACTGGTTCGAGTTTGCGAGGCAAGGGTAATGGTGCCGGCTGAACTTTGACCCACAGATGCAGAGGCGGTCCAGCATACCGGCGCCGCATCTCCATGCCGCCGCCGCCCTCCGAGTGAAACCAGAAGAGAGCGCCAGAACCCGATCCACTCCTCCCCCATCCCGCTGCGAGGGGCTAATGCGGGCACCCATGATCCCCGTGCTGGTAGCCACCCACTCCTTAACCCAGGACGAAAACCAACTCCGAATCGAAAGGGAAGACGCTTGCTTGCTCTTGTGCGCTCGAGAGGCACGCGCATGAACCCGTGCCGCGCCAATATATTCGTTGTACGCGTGACAATTCTTGATTGCGAGGAGGAGAACAGAGGAAGTTGACGACTGCCGTGTGATGAGCGGGCGGACTGGGTTTTGGACGTTGCTAAGGCGCAGATGATTGACCAAAGCGGCTGCCAGAAGCCTAAAGCGAAGCGCAGGGGCAAGTAGACCGCTCATCGATTCGCCCACACGGGTATGCGAACCTGTGGCCGTAATCCACCGGATCGCATCTTCATGGAGACGATGGGTGGTGTGAAGGGCGACTGCGAGCATTGGCGATATAGAGTCCTGAGTCAGTAGCGCCACGAGGGGCCACCATACTCACCGATGGAGCGACACACAGTCTTGTACATCCTCAGCCGCACCGATCCCGACCACGTCGCCCCCAAAGCGCAGAGCCGCTTGAAGACCCCTCGCATGCTGGCATTGACGCGGTCGAGGTAGGCGGGGAGATCCAGTCCGCCCGCATCCCGAGGGATGCCCAGATACTTATAGCTCTGCACCTGAGGCACCTCTCGGCCGTAGACGAGCAGGCGAGTGGGAATGGGGTCTGGGACTCGTTGCCTGTGTCGTATAGGGGGATTCCTGGGCTTGAGCAGATGCTTCTGGAGCACAGTTGATAGAGAGTGTGAATCGAAGGAATGCATCCCTCAGTATTCAGACGTCAGACGTGTGCAATTCGGACAAGGAGAGACTAGGACCATAGGTGTCTGAGGCGTGATGCAGAGCTTTTGCGGCACATCGTCACTGCGAACGCAACAAACAAACAAACCAGCTCGACCACATTGAACCTCGCATCGCATCTCCTTCCCTGACCTCAGACCAATTCTTCCAGGAGAACGACAATCAACATCGCCCGTAAGCGCCCAGAACCGCACTCTGTGATTTATTTCGCTCCTAATGGCGCTTCTTTCAGCGCTTTAGGGTGAAGCGAGACCGAGCTGCGATACGGCGGTGAAGGACTGGAAGTTGAGGCTATTCTGTGAGCATTCCTGCAGGCTATTATCAAGGAAGAGGTCGATCGAGAGGCAACACAGCGAATCAGCATCTTTCCGGGGGTTTTCAGCGCGGAGGAGGGCGAGAAATAATACGAGAAGCTCAGCGTATGGTCTTTTTGGAAGGGTTTCCTCTTCAGAAAGAATGGGAAATGAGGATGGGGACTGCAGGTGTCGAGGTGTTTGCTGAACGCTTGAGCTTTCGGGCACATAGCCTGTGTGAACGCAACAAACAAAGGGGACCTCAACTCCACCTTCCCTCGTTCATCTTCGTGACCCCTACCTGCGACTCAGAGGGGCCTTCTGCACGACAAACCTGACTTCCAGCTCCCAAAAAGTGGGTAACTACTCTTTGATTTATATCCTACCTTCTGGTCCAGCTTTGAGCGCTGTAGAGAAAAGTGCGAGCGAGTTGTCTATGTCCCGTCTGGACATGCGAGATAGAAATCCTGGTTCGCCATACCTCCAGCTAAACTGGCAAACTCCCGCTGCGAATCTCGAAATGACCGCCAGGACCTGACATTGACCGCTAGAGAATCACCCACCTTGTCCGTCACTACCTGCCTTTGACCCGTAAAAGACCTTGCATTGACCCGTAAAAAATCTGACATTGTCCGCCGAACGACCCAGGATTGGCCGCTAACAGGCGTGATCGCCCGCCAAAGACGAGTGCTTCCCGTCAACGAGCATCCTTTTGCTCTCCAGAAGCATTCAGTCATCGTCCGCTAACTTAACCCATCATCACCCGCTGTGGAAGGCTGCTTCCCCGCTCAAAAGGCTTTTGTATCTCCAAGAAGAGCTCGAAGGCGGGCCGGACAGAAGGTTACACAAGTCAGAGCGGACAAGGGAAGAGCAATCATGGTGGTGGGGTAACACTACAAATTAGAGGCCGGACCGGGCCGCCCATCCGGCATGTTGGCGGACAAGAAGCTATCCTGTGGGTCAGAGAATAGTCTGGCCAAATACCAGACCGCGAGGAAGAGGAAGCGAAGCGGTCTGGTATCACTCGGAGATAAATTGAGTGTAGCCGGGCCCGTCAACAGGCAGAATCAACACATTTCCCCCTTTTCACCCATCTTCGCCTGGGAGACTGACCAGGTTCTTATCGAACAACTATACCTCAAAATTCGCAAGTAGGTAACATGAAGCAGTAGAATCATACTGTCAAACTTTTATGGTGATTGAAGGACTTGTTGGAGCACAGAGGTGCTTATAGGACGAAGCAGTTTTTTGGCAGGGAATCAGGAGGGAGACGCAGTGGGGAGGCGCCATGATCATGACGGTTTGAGCCAGAATGATCAGAGTTGGCAGGGTTGTCGTGCTGAAAAGGCTCCGGGAGGGCCCGATCGGTGGTTTTGAGTCCCTTTCAGCCAATCAGAGAGCGAGAAAGGACGCTAAAACTTCTACATCCAACCTTATTTCTATCGAGGGCGCTTACAGCCAAAACCTCGTCGAGTGATCCCAGACCGTCTCCCAGCTTCGACGGTCTGTCCACCACGTGGAGAAGTTGCTACCAGACTAGGTCAGAGAAGGATGAGATAGCGGGCAAAGAGAGTGCCTTTCTAGGGGCCGAAGTGGGGTGCAAGCGGGTAAGTAAGGAAGCTGAGGGGCATCATGGGGAGTTATAGCGGCCAATCACGGAAGAGTCCGGATTGTGTGGGAAAGCTAGCGGAAGGTCCACCTACTTGCATACCTCCAGGACATGCACTAACTTTTGAGCTGGGTGGATGCAACACCTGAATAGAAGCAACGCAATGGGAGTTTTTGAAACGCGATCAAGTCAGAAAAATATGGAGGAACCATATCCGTGCTTTTTGGAGGGGATCGTGTCTTGACGATGGGGTGTAGAGGCAGGTCCGAGGGGAAGTTGAGGCAGACCTGCGTGAGGTTGAGGATGCGAGGCACCAGGTGAGTCAACGCAACAAACAAACAAACCGCGCACCTCAACTTCGTCTCAGCACACTCGTCTCCAGCTCGAGTACCACCTTCGCACCCATACTTACGGTAGAATACAACACAAAACCTCTCGGAGCTCTCTCTGTGATTTATTTCCAATCATTTGAAGCAAATTTGAGTCCAACAGAAGGTAATGCGGCTGAACTGGGTGTGGGGGTTAAGGAAGACTGAAGTTGTGTCCAGGACATCCATTTTTTCGCCATTTCTCAGGACACTTGCCCGGACACACCTGCGTCGAACACAACACAGCAATTCAGCGCTTTTGAGAGCGAACCAAGCGGGGCAGAGAAGAGAAAATAATAGTACATACTGATTGATGACAGCTTTGAGGGGAAATCATTTGGATGTTGAGGCGTTGAGGCGTTGAGGTCGTGTATCGTCTGTGGAGAGATGGGCAGGCGGACAAGATTTGGATCCACGTGAAGCTCAACCAACAACTCAGGTCTCGCAACCCTCCCACCACGGCCAGGAGCATCACGAAACACACGAACGGCAGCGAAGGGGGGTCCATGTACTTTCCGATATTTAATAGACTACTTAGGCCTTCCAAGCATGGCCCTTCAGCTTGCTGGTGATCAAAATTCGACTGCCGTCGTGGTGGTTACCGTGTTCTTCGACCCGCCCCCCTCCAACCAGTAAACGGGTTGAACATGCCTGAACGACAGTTGGCAAAAGAGGAGAAAACACTCGCAGTCGAAGAAAAGGACCTGGAGAGGCCCCAATTAAATATAAGGAGCTGACATCAAGACTTTCCGGTGTGGTTCAAGACCTAAGTGTGATGACTTGCCTTTGATGGACGTGAGAGGGGTTGGCAAGTAGGTGCACCTTCCGCTAGCTTCCCCGCACAATCTCAACTCTTCCGTGATTGACCGCTTGACACCAAGGTCGATTCTGCCCCTTCTTTGAAGAGCCCATGCACAGTTTTGGCATTATAACTCGAGCAGGAAACACCGGGAGAAGCTTCGTGGTGGCCCCATCAGCTCGCCATATCATTTTGAGATGTACAGGCCGATTTGTTGATGCCCCATGCTGTCCCGAAGAATGCCAGATTCTGAGGACCATGTGAAATTAAGCTTAGCGGTCAATGTCAGGTCCTGGCGGACGTTCAAGAAATCGTAGCGGAGGTTGAACAGTTTACCGAGGGGTTGAGCTCTCGAGCTCGTTTGCAAGGTCGGCGAAAGGTTTGTGACGGCGCTGGGCAAAAAGTGCTCGCGAATCGACGGCGAGAACTTCACGAGAACCACCATGAACAGGTCAAAAAAAGGCATTCCTTTGGTGGGACTTGTCAGTTGTTCATCCTCCCGCGTAAGCCCTTCCGTCTGATCCATCTTCTCAGGCTCCTCCTCCCTCGGTCACTCAAGTATAGCTCTCTCAAGCCAAAATTTGTTCAACCATGAGCCAGCCATCATCCGCCCACCCACCCCTGATCCGCCTAACAAGAGCCATAGACCCATCAACAGTCCCCATCGTCCTTCGCAAAGCATGGGTCTCAGACTCCCACACCCCCCAGGCCCACAAATCATGTCCGGCGTCCAACGACTTCTCAAACGTCTCCAGGCCGACCATGCAGTTGAGAATCTCAGACAGGTCAAGACGATTCGCAGGATGGAGGATGGTGGTGGGATGGATGCTGTCTTGGCTTATCGGACTGATGATGGGGGGGAACTCTCGACGGAAGAAGGAGTGCTCTCTTTGATCAAGAAGTACGAGCCTGTTTTGGTCGACGTCAATTCGGAAGGCAACGTACTTCTTCGGGCGCTCGACATACCTACCACGCCATCCCCACTCGATCCAGGATAGCAGAATGGAACGCCTTCTGGCCTTGCGTCCTTCGAATCAATGGGCCCTCGGACGTTCCAACTTCCGACTCCAAGGGCACAACCTCTGTATCTCTCACGAGTACCTCAGCCTCGATAGACTTCATCGACCGAGCTCGGGACGGCCGAATGTGGACGGAAGATAGCGCCCGTCTCCAATGGGCGAAAGACGGTTTTCGGACATGTGTCAACCTTGCCGTGCAAGCGAAGGAAAAGGGGGAGGTACCTATCGCGGCTTGCGTCACTACTGCTTTCGAAGGAAACGATGTTGGGATGGAAGGGTTGTTACCAGCCTCTGCACACGACACTCGAGTTTCTTCCAATCATCCACTCCGACATGCGGTGCTGAATCTCATCAGGATCGTAGCAGACCGACGGGCTGGGTTGCGGGCCCGAGCCATCTCGGATGGACAAGCTGAACATGAACCAGACGGAGGATCACCTCGTCCTGCTCCTGCTCCTGTACCAACGGGGAATGGACAAGATTACCTTCTGAACACCCTTACCCTCTTCACAACGCACGAACCCTGCACCTTCTGCACGATGGCCCTCCTCCACTCCCGCGTCCGACAAGTCTTCTTTCTCCTCCCTTCACCCGGATCTGGTGGATGCTGTGGGAACCGGGATGGGGAATCTGAGATCGCGGAAGGGGAAGGTGGGGGTCCATTTGCACTGCATGAGCAGACGGGGTTGAATCATCATTTTGAGGTGTGGAGGTGGGTTGGGGATTGGGCTGAGGTGGGCTTACGGGAGGGTGGTGCTGCAGCTTCCGCAGGGGATGGGGAGAATCGGATAGCGCTGTCTGAGTTAAAACTGCCTGGAATCAATCCGTAGTTGAAGGAAGGAGTGGCGACCAGCGTATAAGGGCAAGAACAAAGATGACACACACTCGATTGCAAAGAAGAGAAACACACGGGAAAAGGGAAGTAAAGGCAGGGGGGCTATGTAGCCGCCGCCTTCTTCCTCATCAGACCCATCAACTCCCGCTGCAAGTTCTGCTGTCTCCGAGATTCAGCGAGACTCTCGATCGATCGCAGGGAGCCGACAATATCCCGCGTCTTGCAAAGTAGACTTCTTGCAGGAGACCGCGGATCTTGGCTTCTTGGTTTTCGATGAGGCGGCCGACGTTACCGATGTGGGCGGCTAGATTTTGGACTTCGAGCTTGGCGGCGTCCTAGATGTGGGATTAGAGGGATAAGTCAGTATCCTCAAACCCTGGTCTCAAAGGTGGAGGGATTGCTGCTCACCAATCGTGTGAGACTCCCACTGAGCTCCAGATCTCCGAGTTTGGCATCTCCCTTCCGTGCGACGCTGAGCATGATGGTGCTCGTGAGCTTGTACTCTGCGTACTTGGAGCCCTTCTCCATGTTAGCTTCGAAAAACGTGCATAGATGACCATGTGCTGGACGGGCCCGGTACGTCGTCGACATCTGCAGAGGGGAGTGAGAACCCGGTTTAGATAGATGTCGAGAATGAGGTAGGTGCGGAAAGAGAGGTGACTTACCTTTGCGAATGAGTACTACGCCAGCGATGGAGTCGTCGGTCTCCTCTGGGTTCCAGAGGTACACGCTAGAGAGGCCGCCTTCGTAGTACCTGCAGAACCGAGTTCAGATCAGAAAGATGCGCAAAGATGATCAATGTGATGGAAGAGACTCACATCTGCTTGTAAGTTGCAAACGCTTCATTCGCCTTGATCTCAAGTTCGCGCAGTTGAGGACTAGGTTGGGCTCCCTCCTCTCCCAGCTCACCACCGTCCTGGCCCTCTCCTCAGCTACACCAAGCGGGGGATCATAGGTGCTACTCCATGGGCTCCTCCAGCTTCCTGCGTCCATGTTGAACTGGCAGCAGAGGAACTCCCTGCCTTTACCTTCGGGTGTGTTGTCATGGCGGATGAGCAGGGGTTGGTCGACGCTGCAGCTGATTTCGTCCTCGAGCTCGGGGGAGATGGCGAAGAGGGTTTGGAGGTTTTCTGGGAGCTGAGAGGGGGGCAGTCTCCTGAAGAGGTCGAGGGCGTGGTCGAGGGATGACATTGGTGTTCGATGCTATGGACTGTGTATGCTGTTGGGTGTATGCTCTCAAGATGGGGGAGGACAGTGCGCGGCTGGGGGGCACAGAGACTTTTCCCTTTCTCCACTCGAGCATTTACCGCATTTACTCTGGTTTATTCGACTTCCGAGAGAAGTGTCCGCGTTCTTCTTGACGCGCTCGTCCGTCCCTTCCAGCAAGTCAGTGCGCAGAACGACAACAAGAAACGCGGATCTCCAGGAAGAGTTCGTTCTTGTTCGCATTCTCTTTCCCTCTCTCTTCTCTTCTCTCTCTCTTCTCGCAGCGCATCCTGCCCCCGGCCTCGCACTCAGCCATGGACGTCCTCGAGCGCCTCCGAAGAACACCGGCGACCAAGAACCTCAAGGTCGATGTCGTCTGCATCCTCCTCATAGCGACAGGACTCACCCTCCTCCGCGAAATCACAATGCGGCTCCTCCTCAGACCAATCGGAGCCAAGTACGTCGTCTCCGTCAGCCCAGACGAGCCCACCACCTCCTCATCAAAAACCCAGAATGGTGCGAATGGGAACGGGGCTTCTTCCACCGACGCCGTAGCGAAGGGATCAAGAACGCTCTCGAAGCGCGAGAGGAGGCGGTTGCAGCATTTGCAGAGGCACAACGAGTCCCGCTTTGCTGAGCAAGGTTGGAGTGTCCTATACTATACATGCGCATCTCTTGTCGGTTTGGTGAGTCAAAGAGCATCTTTCGTTCCTTCTGTGCTGTGTGTGAATGCCAGTGCGCTCATCTCCCTTCATCTCTTCCATCGCATGAAATGCAGTACATATCTGTGCATCAGCCTGGTGGCCTATGAACATGAAGGAATTCTGGACAGACTACCCGGAAACTTACCATCGACGCCCTGATCAAGGTAAGCCAAGCCCTCGGCGTCCCTGTCACCTTCCACCGAAAGCACGCGACCGTTCTCACCTGTCTCCCTTCCCAAATTACACCACAGTACTACTACCTGGTCCAGACTGGATTCTACGTCCATCAGATGATTGTTCTTCACTTAGAGGCACCGCGAAAGGATCACTGGCAGATGTTCTCCCACCATGTCATCACCATCGGCCTCCAGACTGCATCCTACGCCGTATGCTATCACCGCGTGGGCGTCGCCGTCATGATGCTCCTAGATCCTTGCGATGTCCTACTATCCGTGAGTATCTCAACCTTGGTTCCTTTAATCGTCCGGCGAACTGTGCTGACGAGTTGTCGTTTTTCCAACGGCACCAGGCGGCAAAGATGCTCCGATATGTCGGATTTCAGACCCTGTGCGACATCTTCTTTGGCCTCTTCCTCCTCTCTTGGCTAGTACTCCGACACGTCCTCTACAACTGCGTCCTCTACTCCGTCATGTTCGACAACGACCTGTATTCCGACGTCGGAACCCGCAAAAGCGGACTCTCCAAAGCAACCATCACCCACATCCTCATCGCCATGCTCGCCGTCTTGCAGTGCATCCTCCTCATGTGGTTCGTCATGATCGTCAAGGTCGCATATAGGGTCGTCACGGGCCAGCGGGGCTGCTGATACGCGCTCGGACGACGAGGATGAGGATGAGTTTGATAGTGCGAGTACGGAGGATGAGGTGGTTTCCAATGGTGCGAAGAAGAATGGGCGGGCGATTTCGAGTTCGGCATTAGAAGGCACGACGAAGGAGGCACGGCAGCGGACGACCATCAAGTCATAGTGTTTTCGCACGACACGCTTTCCCCCCCCCGGTTTGCGCATCAGCATTTACAGCTAGACAGAAGGGATCACTTCCCGGACACGAGCCTCTGGGAGCATCGGTCCTCCCTCATCCGGCACACACATGTCTGTCTCCTACACCCCCTCAAAAACAACCTGCACCTGTATACCCCCCTCACCCGTCTTGTAAGGAGAGAGGGGCCGAGCCCGAGCCCGATCCTGGTCTTCCTCTTTCCTTTCTTTGCCCATCGCCCCCGAGTGGATCACCTTTCCCGTCTCCACGGACAATCAATGAACAACCAAAATCAGCCGCTTTCATTTTTACATGCTGTTCGCGTTTTCCTTCTGAGGCTGAGTGTGGTCCTGGTGGTGTCCGAGTCTTGTTGAACCCGAAATTCGGCCGAAGAATGTGACGCGTCGCGTCGCGTCCAAATCTGGCACGCGTCTGGCTCAGAGAAAGAGGCTGATGAGGGTTGCCGGTTGACAGAGGACGGTCATCACACAGCACAGCAAGGCCCCACAGCAGATTATTGCAACAACAACAACATGTCGACGACGAAGCGCGGCCGCCTCTTCCCTCGTCCCTTCCGCATCGACGGCTCCTACTGTGAGCGCGGCAGCAGCAGCAGCAGCTACACAGCGGGTGCATCCATCTACTTTGACGGCGACAGCGAGGACGAGATCATCAGCAGCGACCCTCATAACACCAGCAGCTCCAATGCACCTCCTTCTTCATCTTCCTCGCGCCCTCCACTATTCTCCTCCGAACTCCCCCCACCGTCGATCCACGAACGCTTCAACAAGGACGGCACAGAGAACGTCGAATGGGCACGTTATCAGAGCACGCTCCGTCTTAAATCGAAGTGGGACTCAATCTACGAGCGTTACAAGGATGCCCATATTATCGAGCAGGATGAGATTGAGGTCGTTCTTTCTGATAAGGCGAAGGAGGGGCTTACGAGGAAGAAGAGGAAGAAGAAGAGTGGGGGGAAGGTGGGCGTGAAGAAGCGCAAGAGACTTCCTTTCGGTCGGGTAGGGGAGGACTCTGCTACGGAATCCGACTCCGAGTTTGGAACATCCGACACGTCCTCAAGCTCGGATGAGCTGCCTCCCTCTTCTTCCTCCTCCTCAGGCGGCCTACGTGTTGTCCGCGACTGTGGCATCCTCCGCAATTTGGCGAGTACGCTCCATTTCGGGTCCTTCATGAAGGAAGAAGAGCTGAGCGCTTTGGAGGCTGTTGATTTCCTGGATGCGGATGGGGAGGATGTTCGTGGGGCGGCTATGGCTGCGGACGGCTCGAGTCTTCCTTCTTCCGAGGGCTCTACCTCAACATCCAAGAAGGCTACGACGACTCGAAAGGATGATCAAGATGACGAGGATGCTTTCAGCGAGGTCGAAGTCGGGAGCGACGAGGACGAGATTGGTGGTTGGGGCGAGACGGGTTTCGTACGGTCTCAATACCCGGAATTCGACGACGACCAAGGACGGACTGGCCTGTCCAGCAGGACGGAGGCAGAAGATGTGGAGCAAGGCAAGGGATCGTCTTCTTCTTCTTCAGGACATCGGAGACATGATCCAGATCTCGAGGAGTTCTTGCTCGCTGAGGAACAGAGACGGCGGCTTTGTGCGTCTAGCAGCTCGGGATCGGAAGGTGGGGATATGGAGGAGGAGGAGGAGGACGAAGCGGCGGTGGTCATCTCTAGCGTGGGTTCTCAGAGCGGTGCGGTGCCGTTATCCGACCTGATGGAGGAGCAGCAAGAGTACATGTCTTCAGACGATGACCTGGATCTACTCCACGTTCCAAGAAGAAAAGGACCTACAGCAGAAACCCTCACTCCAAAGCCGACCCAAGAAGAAACAAGACTTCGGTCGATCGCAGAGATTCAAAGACCGCCCACCCTCAAGAAGGCCGCGGTGATGTTACCGGCTCCATCATCCTCAGCACCAACGACGACCAAGCCACTCCATTTCCTCCCCTCATTCGAAGAAGCGCAACGCTCCAAACGAACGGCGGTAGACGGTATCCTTGCACGCTGGACGCACGAGCAGGAGACGTACCTTGCCCAACTGGAGGAGGATGCATTTTTCAGATTTGATCTCGGGATCAGTCGGCCGAACTGTGGGTTCAGGAGGAGGGGCCAGGTGGGAATGGGGTCTGGGACTCGTTGCCTGTGTCGTATAGGGGGATTCCTGGGCTTGAGCAGATGCTTCTGGAGCATAGTTGATAGAGGGTGTAATCGAGGAAGTTCATCGTTCATCCCTCAATACTTTCAATATTCAGACGTGTGCAATTCAGGCAAGGGCGTGATGGAGAGCTTTGCGGCACATCGCCACTGCGAACGCAACAAACAAACAAACAAACCAGCTCGACCTCATATTGGACCTCACATCGCATCTCCTTCCCTGACCTCAGACCGATTCTTTCAGGAGAACCGCAATCAACATCGCCCGTAAGCGCCCAGGATCACACTCTATGATTTATTTCGGTCCTCATGGCGCTTCTTTCAGCGCTGTAGGGTGAAGCGAGACCGAGCTGCGATACGGCGGTGAAGGACTGGAAGTTGAGGGTATTCTGTGAGCATTCCTGCAGGCTATTATCAAGGAAGGGGTCGAGCGAGAGGCAACACAGCGAATCAGCACCTTTCCGGGGTAGTTCAGCGCGGAGGAGGGCGAGAAATAATACGAGAAGCTCAGCGTATGGTCTTTCGGAAGGTGTTCCTCTTCAGAAAGAATGAGATGTGGACTGCGGAGACATGGTCGAGGACTCGAGGTCCCAGGTGTCGCGAGGTGTTTGCTGAACGCTTGAGCTTTCGGGCACATCGCCTGTGTGAACGCAACAAACAAAGGGAACCTCAACTCCACCTTCCCTCGTTCATCATTGTGACCCCTACCTGCGATTCAGAGGGGACTTTAGCACGACAGACCTCACTACCGGCTCCCGAAAAGACTGAGGAGCTACTCTATGATTTATTCCCTACCTTCTGGTCCAGCGTCCAGCTTTGAGCGCCGTAGAGCAAAGTACGAGCGAGTTGTCTATGTCCCGTCTGGATATGCGAGATAGAAATCCTGGTTCGCCATACCTCCAGGACATGCACTAACTTTTGACACGGGTCGATGCAATACCTAGTAGAAGCATCGCAATGGGAGTTTTCATAGTACGTTCGAGTCGTGAAAATATGGAGAGAACAGATCCGTGCTCTTTGGAAGGCATCGTGTCTTGATGATGGGGTGTAGAGTCAGGTCCAATGGAAAGTTGAGGTCGACACTGCGTGAGGTTGAGGATGCGAGGCACCAGGTGAGTCAACGCAACAAACAAACAAACCGCGCACCTCAACTTCGTCCTCAGCACACACGTCTCCAGCTCAAGTACCACATTCACACCCATACTTACGGTAGAATACAACACAAAACCTCTCGGAGCTCTCTCTGTGATTTATTTCCAATCATTTGAAGCAAATTTGAGTCCAATAGAAGGTAATGCGGCTGAACTGGGTGTGGGGAGGCAGGAAGGATGAAGTTGTGTCCAGGATATCCATTTTTTCGCCATTTCTCAGGACACTTGTCCGGACACATCTGCGTCAAACACAACACATCCATCCAGCACCATCCCGAGCAAGAAAAGCACAGGAGCGAAGAGAAAATAATAGTACATACTGATGGATGATAGCTTTGAGGGGAAACCATTTGGATGTTGAGGCGTTGAGGTCGTGTATCGTCTGTGGAGAGATGGGCAGGCGGACAAGATTTGGATTCACGTGAAGCTCAACCAACCAACTCAGCCTCGCAACCCTTCCACCACGGCCAGGAGCACCATTAACCACTTCAACGGCTGAGAAGGGGGCTTCATCTGCTTTCTGATATTTTATAGACTACGTAGGTCTTTCAATCATTGCCCTTCAGTTTGCTAGTGACGAAAATCCGACTGCCGTCGATGTGGTTACTGTGTTCTTCAACCCGCCCCCTCCAACCAGTTAACGGGTTGGACATGCCTGAACGACAGTGAGCAAAAGAGATCACAACACTTTGCAGTCAGCTAGAAAGACCTGGGGAGGGCCCAATAAAATATCAGAAGCTGATATCGAGGCCTTCCGGTGTGGTTCAAGACTCAAGCACTCAAGTGTGATTGACTTGCCTTGAGGTTGAGGATGCGAAGCACCAGGCGGTGGGTGAGTCAACGCAACAAACAAACCGCGCGCCTCAACTTCGTCCTGACCACACTCGTCTCCAGCTCAAGTACCACCTTCGCACTACATCAACATCGAAGTACATCACGAAGCCTCTCGGAGCTCAATCTATGATTTATTTCCAGTCATATGAAGCAAATTTGAGTCTAACAGGAGGTGATGCAGCTGAACTGGGTGTGGGGGTTAAGGAAGTCTGAAGTTGTGTCCAGGACATCCATTTTTTCGCCATTTCTCAGGACACTTGCCCCGGACACACCTGCGTCGAACACAACACATCTATCCAGCACCTTTTCGCGCAGGAAAAGCGCGGTAGGGGAGAGTAAATAATAGGACATGCTGATTGATGACACCTTTGAGAGGAATCACATTAATGTTGAGACGTTGAGGTCGTGTGTTGTGTGTGGGAGGGATGTGCAGGCGGACAAGGTCGCAGGAAGAAGGTGTTTCACGTGGAGTTCAATTCAACCTCGCAGAACAACCTCGCAACTCGCAACCCTTGGAGCACCACAAGGAGCACCAAGCAACACACAAACGGCAGCGAAAGAGGTCCCATGCGCTTTGCATTGATTTTTAGACAAATATTCCCTTCCAAGCATGGCCTTCCAGTAGCTGATGACGAAAATCCGTCTGCCGTCGATGTGGTTACCGTGTTCTTCAACCCGCCCCCTCCAACCAGTTAACGGGTTGAACATGCCTGAACGACAGTTGGCAAAAGAGGAGAGAACACTTCGCAGTCGAAGAAAAGGACCTGGAGAGGCCCTAATAAAATACAAGGAGCTGATATCAAGACCTTCCGGTGTGGTTCAAGACCGAAGTGTGATGACTTGTCTTGATAGACGTGAGATGGGTTGAGCTGCGATCTCGTTTGCGGAGGTTTATGACGGCGCTGGCAAGAAGTACTCGCGAATCCACGGCGAGAACTTCACCACAACCACCATGAAGAGGTCAAAACAAGACCAATCGCGCTGGAAAAAGGGCGGGACAAGCTCTGCTGTTTTTAATGCTCCCGTCAAGGACGGTTTCGGGGCTGGTCTATCAGTACATCTCTGCGTTCGTTGATCGTGGTCCCGTCTGGTTATGTTCTGCGTGACCAGGAGGGACAATCTGGTTATGATCTGGGAATGTATCGTACCGGGAGCATATCCACGATGACTCTATAGAAGAGACATTATTTTGAGCTCTGTTGATGCAGAATATTCCGTGGAGCGTTGCTGTGCACTTTTGAAGAGGTGCGGTGATGCGTTGTGGCCTGGGTGGTGCTGACAAGAAGAGAGGGTGCGATGTTGTTCGCCGGTTTATGGAGACGACGGCGAAGACCTTTCGCCGCCTTTCTGCTCCTCCATCCGTCGCTCACCACCCACCCACCAATCACCACAGAGTCACCCATAGGGATCAAGAAATCCAGACAAAGACGCTGTGCCTCAAGACTAATTGTTTTTGTGCGCACCCTGACACCATTCGCAGATACTCTTGATCGAACGGCGGTGAAGATCGTCCTCTTGCGCCAGTTCAGTCCACTTTGGACTGACAACTTTTACCCTCTGAGATTCTGCGTTTACCCTCTAGACAGATTCCCACCATGGAGGCACAACTTGACCCACGACTCGTTTGCAACTCGAAAAGACCTTCTGCGTGAAGAACAAAAAATGGAGGAGCGCAGCTATGCCATTCGTTTAGGTTGTTGTGTGGATGTATCTGGTATGGAGTTGAGGAATTGCAACTTGCAGGTGAGGTTGCACGGGCGGTAGCGGAAGACTGCTTCACCTCCTCCCTCCACTTGGATCACCTGCCGCCGACCGCACACCACAAAGTCACACAAACGTCGCCCTTTCTAGATCTGCCCGCCTTCCCAATCGATGGCTTCCTCTTGGCCGTCGAATTCTGGCCGAAGCTGGACAGTAGTAGGTCGTGGCAAAGCTCTGCGAGCAACACTTCGTTGTAAAGCTGACATTAGATTTCGCTGAGTAAAAAAACAGGCAGGATTCAATCATCGTCACTCCCACCGCCTTTACCCTTCCTCTTCCTCTTCCGTTTCCGAGGTGCAACCCCTTCATCATCGTCATCATCTTCCCCACCACCTTCCTCCCCTTCTTTCGTCTTCTTCTTCTTCCGGAATCCCCCACCCGCTTCCCGTTCGCGTTCCCGCTCGAGTAAGAAACGAGACATGTCCGAGGGAAGAGCTGAGTCTGATAGGCCGGTCAGTCGGACTTTGCTGGGCTCGATCGGACCGGCGGCAGCAGCTTCGGCTGCTGCTGCTGCCTCTGCTTCAGCTTGTGCTTTCTTCGCAGCTGTTTCGTTCGCCTCCCTCATCGCGCGAGAGAGCGCATCCTCCTCCTCGTGGCCTTCAGACTTGCCTTTTCCCTTGTCGAGGGCTGTCTGCTCCGAGACCGAACCAAACCAATCTCGTTTGGTTTGCTGAGGTGGTGTCATTGCTGTAGGGACGGGCTGGGAGCTGGAGCTGGTTGTTGTATCTTTACAAGTCGATGACGAGGGCTCATTTCCTTCTTCGTCTGAATCGATGTCGAGACCTTTCCATTCATCAGCTTCTGCAAAGATGTCGTCGTCGTCGTCGTCCACTGCTTCCTGGATGGTTGTCTTAGCACCCTCTTCCTCAGGCTGGCCATCTTCCAGCTTTGCGATTGTCTCCACCGGAGGTGCGCTCGTCGGGATTCCTTCAGCAGAGCCGAGCGATACACTAGCCGGCCCAACAGTTTCCATCTGGGCATCTTTTGAAGGATTCGGGTGAGCTGCTACGTCCGGCTCAGATGGGTTTCGGTGATCCGCCTCATCGTGAGCCGAAGTCTCACTGGCGGTAGGGCGGGAAGGATTTTGTGCCGTGATGTCGCTCCTCGTCGGCATGTTGGGCATTGGAGCCGCAGATCTGCCCTCCTTTGCGGGGCGCGAAGGTCCCGCCTCCGCCACTACGACCACCGCCGCAGTCTGATCATTGTGAACACCTTCGGCACCCGCAGCCTGGACGTCCTCCTTCTTCTTTTTCTTCCGCATCCGTTTGCCATTTATGATGACAAAGTCCTGATCGTCCGCTGAGCCTCCGCCACCGGATGAGACAGACTTGAAGCCGATCGTCTTGAACTTTCCCTGTGCCCGCGCTCGGGCTATCTCGTCGGCGTTCTCTGATTTGGATGAATTGGCGCTCGTCTGCGAGGTTGTCCCTTGGCCTCGGGCCTGCTGTTTGCGTCGAGATAGGGCGCGAGGATATCATCTCGAGATTTGGGGGCTGCGGATGTCGATATGGCCTCAGCTTCGTTATCTGCCGCGCCGTCTCCTGTGGCGACCGACTGAAAGGCCTGTTCAAGGTCGTCATCGTCAGGCACGCCGGCGGAAACCGAACCCCCTGGCCCTTCTGGACCTTCGTTCTTGCCCAATGCTTCGAGATTAAGACCTGCCAATCCGAAGCAAGAGTATCAGCACTTCCATACTTTGACATCTTCATTCAGATCTCGACGACCTTCTCACCTTTCGGAGGTCGAGCACTCTCGTCCGCGTCGTCCTCGATTTCGAGCTCGGCAGGATCAGCAATTCCTCTCCTCCGTAAGGCCGCTCGATCGATGAATGAAGTTCCGCCCATTCTCTTGATCTTCTCCGTTCCTGCCGCTCCCTCTGCCTTCGAATCGCCGCCCTTGCTACCGCTAGCCCCATACTTCCTTTGATTTTGGAAACGAGGTTGAAGGTCGAGTACCGAGGCTGAGGCCGGGATGGTGGTGGAGGATGAGGAAGATGATCCACCCAGATCTAATCGCTGTTGGCCGCCTCCTCCTCCTCGGCCACGCTTGGCTCCGCCTCCCAGTACACGCGACGACATTCCTTCCTCTTCTGTTAAGCTGACCGCTGACCTTTGAGCCTTCCCAAAGAACGTATGTTACGGAGGTCGTGAGGAAGCAGTCGGCCCAGAATTTTGGAGGAAAGCCCCCATCTTTTGGCCGGCAAACAAGATCGTCACGGCGCATGATTCTTATGTCAGCGACCCGGCGGAAGTGGTTCGAGTTTGTTTCTCCGCCGGCTGGAGCAGACTAAAGAATTTGAAATCCTGCAGGGTGTGCGACGGCCCGCTGCCATCCTTGCTGTTGCTCTTCGTTTGGGAGGTGCGAGAAGTGAGATTGTGAGACGTTGTTGACAGGTCGGGCGACAGGTTCACGTCGATTGTTCTTATACGTAAGCTGAACGCTGGGATCCTTTTCCATCTGCAGGACTTCCATCTGTCTGCCCCCTTCCTCCATTCGGTCCCCTTCCCTGTCCGTCCCCCCTACCGTACAGCAATAACCTATCTCAGCCATGGGAGCCAACGCCTCAATCATGAACACGGACCCTCCCAAGACCCACAGGATGCTCTGTGGCTGCGGTACGACAACGCTTTCCCATTCACCTCCAAAGGCTCGAAGAACCTCCCTCAAACCTGCTTCAACGATGTCATCCTGGAGCCCATCGCCACATGGTCATTACTTGTCGTCATTCTGCCCCTCCTCATGGCGCTCGTCTGGATCCCTGGTCGCAAGAAGTACGGAAAGTCTAGTTTGGTGCGATTGGTGCGATTGAGGTATGGCGAGCGGACGAGTTCGGCCAAGGGTGTTACCCCTAGACGGTTTGGCAAGCTGCGTGCGGCGGGCAACATCATTTACACGCTCCTCGTTGTGGCTGCCCTTCTTATGAGTGAGTCACAGCAGGACCTGCCTTCAAAATGAGATTAAAACTAAACCCGAGCCCTTCTCTTTTCCCCACAGACGTCCTTCAAATCGTTCGTCTCGCCCTCGCGAACCGCGGAATCGGTCTCCTTCCCTTCAACCTCGCCGGAATTCTCATCGCCCTCTTCCTCATGCTCGCCCCCTCCTCGCCGTCCCGCAAGGCGCGCTCGGCAACCAGCCTCGCCCTGTTCCTCTTCTGGTCGCTGCTCATCGCCTTCACCTCCGTCGCGCTTGCACACTTGACATCTCTCAAAGGAATCGAGGATCGTCTGGGCACCGAGTACCTGCTCGCGGACGAGGCTCTGGATGTTGGCGTACAGGTCGGTCTGTATGCCGTTTTCTGGCTCGTTGAGGCTGCGCGTCTGATTGGATACGTTCTCGGCAAGGGCACCACGACTACCACTGCGGTCGCACACGAGCCTGAGTACAGCTCGACCGGCACCGTATAAAGAAGCGATCGGTCTCCTCACCTTGGGCTCACAACCACACTCCTTTACTCCTTCTCATAATATGTTGCATCACCAAAATGTACTCGTATACCCCATCTTTGCCAGGCATGCTGATAAGGCTTTGTTGAATTGATTATATCTTTCCATATCACTGAAAGGGATTCTGATTTCTGCACCGATGAGGGGGGTCTAGTTAGCGTCAAGGGGCAACTAGAAGAGCAAGAAGAAGTTTGGAGCTGGAGCACGGAGAACAGTCGAAGCAGTGATACATGGAAGTTGTTTTCATGACAGCTACCTATATTTACACATTCCACACGTCCAGATCGTCAGGGGAGAGATAAGAAGGATTTCAAGGCTCCAAGCCTCAAGCTTCTAGCGGCTTGGTCGAGGGCGCTCCCGAGGTCGGTGGGTCCGAAAAGCGCGTGACGACAAAGGGCTTGATGATGCCCGCCTTGTGCTCATCTTGCAGCTTATAAAGCTTAGGTACCTCCTCCAGCTCGACCCGATGACTCAAAATGAGCTCAACAGGATCAACCTTCCCACTCTCCAACATTTCCAACAGCTCATCCCAATACTTATGCACAGGAGCTTGTCCGTTGAAGATCAACTTGACTCCCTTCTCCATCGCAGCGCCCACATTGAAGCCGTTCGTCAGACCGGCGTAGATGCCTGTGACGCCGACCCGGCCAAAGTTTTTCACGGACAGAATGCACTCGTTCAGGATCTCTGGTGTGTCTGTTTCCAGTCCCGTGGCGAGCTGGACCTTGTGCATGAGAGATTTGGCGTACTCGCCGGCGGCGCACTCGAGAGCGACGTCAAGTCCTGGGGCGTCGCCTGCTTCGATTCCACGTCCCTTCGTCAGCTCCTGAAGCCGAGCGGGCACGTCCGTGTGTACCTGTCGAATAGAAAGATACGGATGTATCAGCCGGCTGTGTCCGTGTTTCCGCCTGGACGAGACAAAACCTGTCGAACCCGAAAGAAAGTGACATCTCACCTTGTAGTCAACGAGCTCCGCCTCCGGAATCTTTTGCTTCGCGATGATGAGTCGCTCTTTCGTGTCGATGAAGATGACCCGCTTGGCACCCTTGAGCAGGGGGCACAGAAGATTCCGATGGACCGGCACCCCAGATACCGACGGTGTCGCCTTCTTTGACGCCGGTATCAACGACGCAATGGTAGGAGGTCGGAAGGACATCGGACACTGCGGAAGAGAGTTTCATGGTTAGTCCCGGAGACGTCTTGGCGAGGATCAAAGCGTATCAGAGACTGGACATACAGTACAGGGCCTTTTCGTCGGGAACATTGTCGGGGATTGGCAAGCAATTAACGCTGGCATCTGAGGTTAAGGTCGAGAAGGAAGCCAATCAATATTCTGCCAAGTGTGCTGGGAGATTGACTGTCTGTCCATACTCACTAGGAACACGAACGTACTGTTCCACGGCAGAGCGATAGGAGGGGATAAGCAAATGGAACGAGCGCTATCAGATCAAACAGGACTTACCTCAGCCTGACCGCCAGCATAGCCCCCTGCAAATGGGAGAAAAGGAAAAGACCTTCAGCAAGGCAAAGCAAATATGCAGTCCGAATGTACATGGAGACGTACCAGTCAAGTGAGAGTACCCGAACATCCCCGCCGTTCGGTGTCCATAAAGCTTGTTCTGCGCGCGCGGAGAGAAAGCGTGGAAGAGAAGGTAGTCTTCAGTGCAAGGCCCTTTGAGCATGCTCTGAGATTTGTACACACCTCGACTTTGGAAGAATTGGTACGAAGACACTGCGACGACAGCTTCTGTTTGCAGAACTCGCAGTCCCCGCATGCGATCTGGAAACTGACGACTACGCGTTGGCCTTTGCTCAGCTTGGTAACATTGGGTCCGAGCGAGGCGACCCTGCCGCAGAATTCGTGTCCCAGGATAAAGCCACTTGTCATCTCCAGAAGGGCGCCGTGGTAGAGGTGGAGGTCGCTGCCGCAGACGGCAGTGCCTGTTGTGGGGGAAAAGAGAGTGATTAGCTCTGTGAAAGTAGAGACGACTTGAGGAAAAAGGTTCCCTGCTCACCCGTAATCTCCAATACGACGTCGTCATCATCTACAACGCGCGGTTTCGGGACGTCCTCCATCCGGACATCATTGACGCCCTTCCAGACCAAAGCGCGCATTGTCTCTCCCGAGGGATCGGCGAGAACTTGGGGTTGTCCGCCGGATTGGCCCCCTTTGTGATAGTTGTCGGCACGGCGTTGGAAAGACGCTCGGCGAGGTTGGCGGCTACGTTCAAGGCCATCTTGAGAAAGTGTATCTGAGCAAAGTTTTTGGAAGATGGGAAGATGTTCAGACTTGAGAAGGAAGGGTAAGTATTGAGGGAGTAGAGGAAGAGGTCAGCTGAAATGATTCCTGTCGCATTTATAGGCCAGTGTGAGCATGATGTGTACGGGCAGAACAGATCAGTATGGGAAACGGCCGCTATGACGACGATGATCTTAGCTGTGAGATGTGAGGTCGAAGGGAAGGGACAGCTTCTCGTCCACAGGTCATTGTACGAAAAGTCCGAGCGTCGTGCGACACCCCCAATCCCATGCTCGACGTTCTCGAGTGGATTACTTGTCTTCATTGAAGCCTTGAAGGGTCCAGTCTCTTTGGAACCTCCGAGCGGCATCTTGGCACCTTTGGCTGGCACTCAAATTACTGGCTCGACCTCTGCGGCAGTCTCATTCTGTGCGAGTTCTTTTAGAGTGAGGGATCCTGTGGACGAGGTGAGGGTTGCGGGAGAGGTGATCGAAGCGGTGACGCGAGTGAGCCAGAAAGAGAGGTAGCGAGTCTCCACATGCTGACAGGCCGCCACGATCGCCTTGCCATATGGGTTAGAACTTCAATCTCGCCCTGCCAAAGCTTCTCTTCAGCACTTTACATCGTCCTCAGAGTCCGTGCTGGGTTGATCGTTGATCCAGTGATCTCCTCCAGGCCAGTCGAGGCACATGCCTGGTTGAGTGAAGTTGAGTGAAGTCGAGTGAGTCAGTGAGGTGGTGGCGGGTGGCCACATGTCGCTCTCTCGGCCGTAAGCCCAGGTCGCCACTCGTCCCCCGCCGCCGCTCCCAAAAAAGTTGGAACTTCCTGACCGCCATAATCGACGCAGACCAAGGCAAGGATCGCAGCAAGAATGGCGAAGTCAAAGCTCAAGCGTAAACACAGCGCTATTGTCGATGGGGATACCGCGGGCGGCATCTCCTCCAACAGCTCAAAGGCGAAATCGAATAAGGCGAAGGCAAGCGCTGGCGGCCTACAAGGACCAAAAACAGCACTACCTCCGTCTCCAGTCTCCAATGACGACGAGGACGAGGCCAGCGGCGATGCGATTGACGAAGTAGATCTCGAAATCACCCTCGAGGTCCTCAAGAAATGTATCAGCCAACCCTCTCTACTCTCAGGACCTGCCATGAAGCCATTGCGCACAGCACTGCACTTGCTCAAATCCAGCAGCGGGGCCGGTCCCGTCGCTGGCAGCAGTACTGGCGGAGGGGACAGCCTCATCAACCAGATCAGCAACTGTCTCCGATCCCGAGACTGGTCACGCGCCCTCCTCCTTCTCGAACAACTCCGCACCATCAACCTCCCCATCAAGTTGGGAACGTTGCAACGCTGGGTTCGAGATTGCGATAGCGTTGCGGCTAGTGGGGTCGATCCGGAGGTGTACGTCGTTATCGACAAGATCATGCGGGTCGTCGATCGGACGCCGCGCATTTCGGGGGCGGGAAGGTCTATTGAAGACGTCCTTTCGAGGCGAGAAGCTTGGGCGCCTGAGGTCAGTGCTGCGGATCGGGCGGAGCAGAGGGATCCAGAGGAAGTGGAGAGGGCTCTTGAGGGTGTGACGCCCGACGACTTCAGAGTGTGCCTACATACACCTGGTGCAGATCGGCTACCGCCAAACCTTCACCCAGCAATTATCCACGCCTCCCGATCAGGATCCATCCCGCTCACTCCAAGGGATCTACGAACACCCGTACAAGCCGTACCAGTGCCCTCCGTCCCCGGCGCCACATTCCTCAAGAACGTCTTCTCCATCCCAGAATGCAAGGCTTTCGTCCGTCTCGCGGAGCAAATCGGAATGCTACCAGACGAACCTGTCTCCGGATCTTCGGCCGCCCATCTCCAGAGCGTCCTCGCTGCGAACTTTTACTGGCTTGCGGACGA
Source organism: Tilletia indica (assembly GCA_001689995.1). Lineage (NCBI taxonomy): Eukaryota > Fungi > Basidiomycota > Exobasidiomycetes > Tilletiales > Tilletiaceae > Tilletia > Tilletia indica. The sequence continues at coordinate 51,820 of MAPW01000036.1, read as the reverse complement.
CGTGTTCATTAATGAGCTGTTCGAGCGGATTCGGCCTTGTCTTTCGGAGCGAGTCGATGGCGGTCGGAAACTGACGGGTATCAATCGTCGCTTCCGTCTATATAGGTATACACACGGCAGCGTGTACAGACCACACATCGACGGCGCATGGCCTCCCTCCGGACTCGATCCCAAGGCCGAGGAAGGTCAAGACTACGTATATGACGTCTCACCACCGGAACGCAAAGAGTGGTCCCGCTTTACGCTGCTCATCTATCTGAACGAGGGCTTCCAGGGAGGGTGTACGACCTTCTTCACGCCCAACACGGAGAAAGAGGGCATGTTGGATGCGTGGCCTGTCCGGCCTGTCATTGGATGTGCTATGATCTTCCCACACGGCGTCAGGTGAGTTTTCCTTTGGATCTGCGATTGGGCAGGACTCAACTTTGGCTGAACCCTTCCCGTCCTCCGTTCTTGATAGCGACGGCTCCCTCGTCCATGAAGGTAGCGGCGTAGAGGTCGAGGGACATGCAAAGTACATTATCCGGACCGATGTTCTCTACACCACAAACCCCGTGCCATAGGAGCGAAGGTTCCACGATCCGCACCACTCAGTCTCGCCTTGATGGCGGCTCAATCAGCCTGACGCACACGTACCCCTTGGCACGAGCAGGATCATTCTGTAATGTAAAGTACGGCGACCCAGACTCCAAATCTCACCATGAAGATTGAAGCGAGAATGTGCAGTCAGAACACCGCTTCAGGTCTATGTAGTTCTTTTCTTTTGCAGATCCTCGTGCTTCACTCTGCGGGGCAAAGTTGGTTGTAGAAAGGTGTACGATGATTGCGACTGGCGTACGTCGTGTCTAGAAGTACTACAGGCCAATGATTGAAACTGAATAAACAAATGAGTTTTTAGGGATAGAGGAAAAAAGACAGTGGGCGACGTGTTTAGTACACGTTCAAGCTGAACAGGCCGAGACGAGGAGTGGGCTGGGGCAGTTGAAGGCGACGGTCTTGACAGTCTTGGCACCCGACTTGACGATGAGGCTACCGGAGACAGAGTCAAGGAAAGTGTAGGCGAGATCTCCAGCGGCGTCAGCGTTGGCGGTGAACTGGACGGGGGGAAGCTGACCGTTCTGGCCGGGCACGTCGACCTTGACAGAGCCGGTGGTGGTCAACTTGTAAGTGTTGGTGGTGATGGGGCTGGAAGTAGAGGCGATGTCGTTGATCTCGGGGAAGCACCCTCGGCGGAGAATCGGAGCGAGTTCAGCTTGATGGAGAAGCTGTCGGCGGTAGGGAAGCTGGACTTGATAGCCTTCTGGATGGTCTGGGGGAGAGAGACCGTGGCGTGGCCGTTCTCGAACTGGAAAGCCTCACCGGCGTTCACCTGGAGGGAAGCGATGTAACCAGTGACGGAGGTGGGGAGCTTGAAAGTTCCGAGCGAGCCAGTCTTGCAGTCGAACTCAATACCGGCAGAGCCGAGGAGGGATCCGTTGGGGGTCTCGACGATGGGGTAGACCTTCTTGGGACGGCCTTAGCAACGTAACCGGGCTCGGCACGGATGAAGCCGATGACGACGGGGCGTGCGAGGCAGGGCACGAAACGTAAGCAGGGATGTTGCCCAACAGCTTGGAGTGTGCAGTAGCGTTCAGCTTGACGGCGCCGACAGCAGCGGTGATGATCTCGCTCTTGCCGTCAGAGTGAGCGGTGACGGAGAAGCCACCGGTGGTGGGGAGCTGGAGGAACAGGGGCTGGTTGGGGGTCAGGGTCGTGTTGGGCACGGTCAGGTCGAGGATCTTGGCGATGTCGACAACGCCCTCCTCGGTACCACCGGCAACAATGCCGAGCTCGGTGACCTTGGCGGTGATGGAGTCGACACCGATCAGGCCGAGAAGACCAGTGAGGTCAGAGCCGAGCTTGACGCGGCCGATACCAGACTCAATCTGGATGACGTCGCCGAGACCGACGTACTGATTCCAAGGAGTCATGGGAAGTCAGGTTAGTATAAGGCCATGTTTGTGGGTTCTCTAAAAACTGGCGAAGCACTCACGTTGGCGTTGGTGAACTGGACGAGGGCAGAGACCTTGATGTTGTTGATGGGCTGCGAAGAAGAGAAGGAGAGATAAACATTCGGTGAGTTTTACATTCTGTGAGACAGGGCACGGCCGAGTGGTCTGAAGATGAGGCGCGTCTACGTTGACCTGCCAACATTGCTTGCAACCATCGCGGGAAGGAAGAGCGGTCACTGGCGATCAACGAGGCTGCAAAGGGAGCCTCCTTTGAGCGTCCTTCATGGAGACCCAGACACCATGTACATCACCCTGAACCCGTCCTCAGATGCCAACCACGTCCAGACAGGGAGAATTTTGACACTCACGATCAGGCCGTAGGCGGTGACGTTGCAAAGGACAGTCAGGTTGGCAACACCGATCTGGAGACCAGGGGCAGCCGTGTAGTAGTTCTCGGGCCGAGGGACCGGTGCGGCCGAAGGCGAGGCCGACGAGGGAGGCGAAGATGGAGGCAGCGAAGAACTTCATCTTTGATCTGAGGAACACAAAAGAAGGGAAAAAGGTAAGGAGATGGAGAGAGGGGGGATGTAAAGACCTGCTTCAAAGGGAGAGGGATAGAGGAGGGATGTGGGAAACAGAAAGGGTGAACGTGAACGCGGCTAGGCACATCGAGGGCTTATATACGCGCAGAAGGCAGGAAGTGAAAAGCAAGTCAGCGCCTTACCTTTCGTTACTTCTACTTCTCCGCACTCGCAAGTCCCCCGTGGTCTGCTCGAATAGAAGAAGCACCACTGAAGATAGAAGGGGACAAGGGTTTGGTCTATGAAAATCAATCCCGGCGGATGTACATATTGGCAGTTTGCGCATGCAAATCCACGCCACTCTGTAGTCAGTCTGTACTGCCGCGATCTGCGATCTGCTGTGTACTGTACCACTCACACAATGGAACTTCTAAGCGTAAGGTGAGAGTTTCGGGAGCCTGCTGCCTGCTGCCTGAAGCCTGAAACGCGATGGATCGACATGTACCGGGACTTGCCTTCGCGAGTTTATCCTTGCATAGGCACCACCACAAAAAGTACATACGCAGCGCGAGCCGCGATTCGCGAACCATTATCGTCGTCGTCCACCTCGACTTTTGGTAGTGGCGCTCCGCTGTCCAAGTAATCCACATGTAATCCAAAGCTGAACCCCGAGCACGTCGACTCTCGACCCTCGACTCTCGAGCGGATGTGAGATGTACAAGGTGGGAAATCAAATTGTGCGATTGATCGGCTTCCTAGTCGTTCTCGCCGATCCCGATCGCATGCTGGACTACTCGTGGGGCGTGGGGCAGCATGGCTACGGAGACATACAGTATGTATGGCGTCTGAAGCCACTGCTGACTTTGACTGCCATGGAGGGGAAAGGAGGCGCACAAGGAGCAGATCTGGATCTATCGGTTGGATGTGTGAGTCGGTATCTGCACGGTAACCCTGTGGCTGATCCTGCCCGTTCTGTAAATCCAGGAAACGGTACTCAAACGGTCCCTCTAATTTGCAATCGATCGATCAGCTGAAGTCTGTGTGTCCAGAAGACCCCGACTGTAACGGCCTCAGACTCCGCGAATTGATCGATTGAACTCACTGGCTTGATCCGCGCACGCTCACTCACACACACCTTTCTTCGCGCGCCGTGTTGTTCCTATCGTCCAGCTTCTTCCCAACACCTTACTCCAAAGACGCTCTCGAACCGCCCTGCGAATGAGAGAACTCATCACCTTTTCCGTCGGTCAAGCCGGCAACCAGATCGCGAGCGCGTTCTGGCAGACTGTGACCGCCGAGCACGGCCTCAACTCAAAAGGCGTACGTTGTGCTGTTAAATGCCGCTCAGGACTTTTTGACCATGGATGGCTGACCAGCATCGCGCTTTTCTGCCCCTCCTCTGCAGGAATTCGTCGGGGACAATGAATCCGTGCTTGAGAAGATTGGCGTTCGTATCTGATACCTGCGTCCGGGTTCACGGCCTTTTCTTTGTATGCAGCTGCTGATACCAGTCCCCCTTCCTGTCTACAGGTATTCTTCGAGCCTTCAGCACGCGAGAGGAAATATGTGCCTCGGTATGTACAGGCACTGTCCGCCCTAGTGACCTGCGTGTGCTGACACTTCTTCCACTCTTTCCCTCCATCCAGCTCGATCCAAATCGACCTTGAGCCCGGTACGATGCACCAAATTCGCTCCGGTCCACTGGGCGAGCTGTACCGGCCTGACAGTCTGATCAATGGCGCATCCGGTGCCGGTAACAACTTTGCCAAGGTGGGTACATCGTGGATGGCCCAGCTGTGCCGATGCAGACATCCTTACTCATAGTGTTACCGTTCCCAGGGTTACTACACGGAGGGTGCTGAGCTTATGGACAGCATTATGGACGCCGCACGACGCGATGCGGAGCGAGCAGACATGTTGCAGGGCTTCCAACTGGTGCACTCTCTTGGTGGTGGTACTGGATCCGGTCTGGGTACCAACTTGCTCACGAAGTTGCGCGAGGAGTACCCTGACCGAATGCTGGCGACTTGGTCTGTTCTACCCTCGCCAAAGGTTTCGGACACCGTCGTAGAGCCTTACAACGCGACGCTTTCGTTCCATCAGTTGGTGGAGAACTCGGACTTGACTTTCTGCCTGGATAACGAGGCTTTGTACGACATCTGCCAGCAAACTTTGAAGATCAAGGACCCGAACTACGAGAGTCTCAATGGCATAATCGCACTCGCCATGAGCGGATGCTCGACCACCCTACGATTCCCAGGCCAGCTCAACTCGGATCTACGCAAGCTCGGTGTGAACATGGTGCCATTCCCACGTCTCCACTTCTTCTCTGTCGGCTTCGCGCCCCTGGTTTCGCCCGGCAACCGCGCATACAACGCTGTCAAGGTATCTGAGCTGATCGCGCAAGGATTCGACCCTAAGAACATCATGGCGGCCATTGACCCGCGAATGGGCAAGTGGCTCACGGTGGCGGCCATCTTCCGAGGCCAAGTCGCATCGCGCGACGTGGAGCAGGAGATTGTCACCCTGCAGAACAAGCAGGCGGCTGGCTTTGTTGAGTGGATTCCCAACAACGTCCTTACCTCGCTTTGTGATATCCCCCCACCGAACCTGAAGATGAGTGCGACGTTCATCGGCAACACGACGAGCATCCAAGAGTTGTTCAAGCGTACGCACGAGCAGTTCTCGGTCATGTTCCGACGCAAGGCGTTCTTGCACTGGTACACCGGCGAGGGTATGGACGAGCTGGAGTTCTCTGAGGCGGAGTCAAACTTGAATGACTTGGTTGCGGAGTACCAGCAATATGAGGCCGCTGGCACCGAGGTGAGTGTCTCTCCAAAGCATGTTCGATTGGGCAAACGCTGACTGACATACTCTCCATTCATTGATGCCACAGGACGAGGAGGGCGAATACCTCGAAGAAGAGGAGGTCGCTGACGAGACCGCTGAGGGATACTAAGGAAAACTGTGCCTTCACTTGCTCAGCATTGAGCCTGGTGATTGCAGCGTCCCCACTGTAAACAGATGACTTCAAAGCCAGCATCGCGGAAAACAACCTGCCCACTTATCGCTCGTAGGAACTCTTCAAAAATTCTCAGCCGCGGTCTCGTCTGCGTTGCATCGCACGCCACGCCTATATCCCTCTCTGACCGCGCCTTACAATCAACAACAACATCAACAAACAACACAACACCTTTCCTTTCAGACCTTCTTCCCACCCCACCATCCACCCAATATTCTCCCTCCCCGGGCGCTTGAGGCGTCCTTTCCCCCGTTCCAACCTCCCTTCGCTCACGACTTCTGTTTCTTCTTTTACGATATCGATGAAAAATTGAATGCTCTTTGACGGCCTCCGAGCGCTCCCTGCTCGTAACAGGCGCGTGACGCGTAAAAACGCGTCCCCCCTCCGACGCGTCTGGCGCGCGCGGTGTTGCAAACTGACACGGACTTAAGCAGCATCGGAGCCCTCGGCCGAGGTCCAAACACCGAGAAAGAGAGCTCAAAGTAGTGAGTTGACATCAACAAGATTTCCGCGGGACGACTCCGCTGCCGGTGGGAAGAAATCTCACTGAGTCATCAGCGCAGCTGGAACCCGCCATCGGCCGCGCGCGCGCCTCCCCAGTGCGCCGCTTCCTTTGTGTTGGGGGAAGACATCTTCAATTACCGATTACTGCACCCATGACACGCATCAGACGCAAGGTTCCCCGCGGCAACCGGCCGTAAAGAAAGCCAGGCCACAAAGGACAACGTTCGGTTATTCGGGAACCCTTTTCTGTGTTCACCTGCTGATGCATTTCGTTCGATCTCAGCACCTCCCTTTGACAAAACTCAGGCAGCATCAGACACTTTACCCCGCTGACCTTTCCCCTCCCCCCCCCTCCCTTCTCCCTTCCCACCCCCTGGCCAGTCCCTGCTCGTCCAAGTACAGGTTCTTCAAGTGACAGACTTGCGCGCTTCAAGAAGGAACGCGTCTTTTGCATCGAGGAGCCAAGAAAAGTACGCGACGCGCATTTCCCCCTCCCGCATCAAGAGGAACTCATCGCAAATGAGCTCGAACAACGCAGTGCTCTCGCGAAGAGGCGCAACGGACGAGGAAAAGCACGGGTCATCGGAACCCATCGCCTCGGGCACGGTGCAGCAAACCGCTCGTCGGAGCGACCTGAGCAGCAGTAGCAGCAGGAGCGACAGCAGCAACGACGAGGAAGACGTGAGCAGCGATGCCAGAACCAAGGCATCCCCGACGAAATCAAAGGTCCAGCCCGCGACCGGCGCTTCATAGACGCCTCCCTGCGCCAACACTTCTGGGCAGTTCTGGAAATGGAAAGAACTTCCTCCGGCCCCTCCCGCCTCCATGGACGACGCCCCGGAAATTCCGCTCGCGAAGGCGAACATCTTCAGCGTCTTCACGTACTCATGGATGACGCCCATCATGATGCTCGGTTATCGACGTGCGCTCGAGAAGGAGGATCTGTGGAAACTCGACCCTCCCGCAGCGCCGAGGTCGTCAGCACTCAGTTTGCTGAGAATTGGGAGCGACGGGTCGCTCGTGCCAAGGAGTACAATGCCAAGTTGGAATCCGGTGCGATCAGACCGAGCGTGGCTCGTCGGTCCAAATGGGCGATGACAGTGGCAGCGAGTCGGGTTCTGCCTGGCAAGTACAAGCCAAAACCTCACCCAGATATTAGGCAGCCCCTGACAATGGCCCTGTTGGAGCAAGAGTGGCGAGCGCCCCCACCTGCGGCGCCGCGGGCCAAAAAGGCTTCATCCTCGCCATCTTCGCAGGGTCCCGGAAAACCAGCGCAACCGTCTCCTCCACCGAAAGCTCCAGCGACACGATCAGGCCACCAGCGCCCCTCTCTTGCCCGCACCGTCTGGGACCAATTTGGAGGCACATTCCTGCTCGCTCTTCTTTTCAAGGTACTCGGAGACGCGATTCAAATATGTGGGCCTCTCGTTGTCCGTGAAATCATTTTGTTTGGGCGGAGCCGTTACGAATACGCAAAATGGGATCCTGTCGCTCGCGGCGGACCCCACCTTTTGAGAATCCCCCGATCGGACGCGGCATTGGGCTCTCCTTCGCTCTGCTCTTCATGCAGGTCGGCTTTTCCATCTTCGCACATCAGTCTTTCTACCGGTCCATGTCTATCGGCGTCTTCCTCCGTGCAGCCTTGATCTCTGCCATGTTCCGTCGCTCCCTCAAGCTTGCCAGCAAGGACCGCTCCACTAGCAAGCTTCTCGGCCACGCTTCTACGGACATCTCCGGTTGCAATTCTGTGCAGACTGGCTTGCCACCGGAGTCAGTTCGCCCATCACCTTGGGTTTGTGTCTTGGTTTGCTCATCTGGCAAATTGGACCCAGCGCCCTGGTCGGCTTTGCCTTGCTGGTATTTTCGATGCCATTGCAGGGCTTCGTCATGGCCAAGCTATTCGCCATCCGCAAGCAGAGCATGCGCTGGACGGACAAGCGACAGAAGCTCATTCAGGAATGCCTCGTCTCCATTCGAACGGTCAAGTACTTCAACTTTGAAAGTCAGTTCCTCACCAGACTTCAAGAGTTCCGACGCCAAGAGCTTAAAGGTATCAGGACCATTCTCATCATTCGCGCGGGCAATCAGAGTGTCGCTTTCGCCATGCCGGTTCTTGCCAGTGTGCTGGCCTTCATCGTCTATACGCTTCTGGGTAATCCTCTGGACGCTGCCAACATCTTCACCGCCTTGACCCTCTTCAACCTCCTTCGTCTGCCATTGATGTTCTTGCCACTCTGCTTGAGCGCCACCGCCGACGCCGCCTCTGCATTCGAGCGACTCTACGGCGTCTTCCTCGCCGACGAGATGAAGGAAACGAGCATTCGTGATCCGAACGCAACTGACGCTCTCAAACTCGTGGACGCCAGCTTCGTATGGGAGGAGGTCAAGGCGCAGGAAGAGGAGCTCACTTCATCGGAGGCGAAGAAGCAGAAAGCCCAAGCCAAGAAAGCCGCCAAGGCCGAGCACGATCAGGACAAGGCTCGGGATCCAAAGGCCCACAAGGGCGTTGCCGATCTGATCGGCGGATCCCGCCGTGGGTCTGTTGCCCCCTCTGGTGTCGCATCCCCAACAACTCGGGCCGACCTCGAGACGCAGGCCCACGACAACACGGCGCAGGGCCTGGAACACTGGCAGGGGCCCAAGTCGGCCCTGGTCCCTTCAATACCGCCATTGATGCGCTTGCAGACCTTGAAAAGGCCAAATCTGAAGCAGAGGATGAGCCTGAGAACAAGCCGTTCCAGCTCAACAACCTTAACGTCACTATCCCGCGCGGCACTCTCATCGCGATTGTCGGACCTGTCGGATGCGGCAAGTCGTCGCTCTTGCAAGGTTGCCTTGGGGAGATGCGCAAGACGTCTGGTTCAGTCACATGGGGCTCGCAGAGTGTGGCCTACTGCTCGCAGACGGCATGGATCATGAGCGCTACGGTGCGGGAGAACATCGTCTTCGGTCAACCTTGGGACGAGAAGCGGTACTGGGAGGCAGTCAGATTGAGCGAACTGACTTCTGACCTTGAGATGCTCCCAGCTGGAGATAGCACGGAGATCGGTGAGTACTTTCTTGAACATGAGCGTCTGGTATGTGCGGCACGCTGATTCCGCTCTTCCCTTCACTCAACTTGGAACAGGTGAACGAGGTGTCAATCTTGTGAGTAGTCTGCTGATCTTGAGGTGTGGATCTTGAAAATGTCAACTGACGATTTGTCTTCAACCCTGAACAGAGTGGTGGACAAAAGCAACGTATCAACATCGCTCGAGCTCTTTACTTCGACGCAGACATCTTCACTTTTGACGACCCACTGTCGGCACTCGACGCTCACGTCGGAAAGGCTGTCTTCGAAAATGCCATCATGGGTCTGCGCAAGCGCGGCAAGACCGTCCTGCTGGTGACCCATGCTTTGCACTTCCTCCCGTCGGTGGACGTGATCATGACCATGACGGCCGACACCGCGGAAGGCGGAAAGGTCGCTGAGGTCGGCACTTACGAGGAGCTCAGTGCCGCGAAGGGTGCCTTCAGTCGGCTAGTGGAAGAGTTTGGCGGAGATCGGGAGAAGGAAGCTGAGGAGAAGGAGGAGAAGAGTGCGGAAGAGGCCGCTGAGGAGGAGAAGGCAATCGATGGCAAAGTGGATGAAGACGAGGCTACGAAGCATGCCAGGGCTATCGAGGAGCAAACCAGACTCGAAGAGAAGGCTAAGGCTGGTGCGTTGATGCAGACTGAGGAGCGCAATACGGGCGCCGTGAGCTGGAACGTGGTGGCCTCGTACCTTCGAGCGGGCAGAGGCAACGTCTTTATCCCGCTCGTCATCCTCACTTTGATCGCGATGCAGGCCGCTCAGGTGCTCTCCTCATACTGGATCGTTTGGTGGCAAGAACGCTCCCTTGGGCTCACCACGGGTGGCTACATCGGCATTTACGCCATGCTCGGTGTCATGGTTGCAATCACGACCTTCGCCATGGGTACCGTGATTGGTTTCGTCTCGTTCTACGCTTGCCAGGGCTTGCATCACGCAGCCATGCAGCGGGTCATGTACAGTCCGATGTCCTGGTTCGACTCGACCCCCGTCGGACGAATTACCAACCGGTGAGTAGAGAAGGCATTCCGGAAATGCTAGAGCAGGAGTCATATAGCTGATCTCGGTTGCATCATCTCAACAGATTCGGAAAAGATGTCGACGTAGTGGACAATCAACGTAAGTCGCTTTCTCAGACCTCTGCCAAAGAACTGAAGCTGAACACTCCGTCTTTACAGTGAGTGATGCTCTTCGCATGTTCATCAGCACCTTGTCCAACGTTTTCGGTGCAGCTGTCCTCATCACCATTTTGACCAAGGTAAGCAATGTCTGAAGCATATCTTCGAATGGTGTTGATGCTGATAGTACTCTCTTCTCCACAGTATTTGTGAGCATTCGACAAGGAAAGCTAATATCCGCCAGCCAAATGCTAAAACTAACCTTTTAACTTATGCAGCATCATTCCAATGGTCTTCATTCTCTTCCTCTACTGTGAGTCTGCGCCGGTAAAGCTGATGTACAGACGGAAGCTGATGCTGTATGTCTGCAGACCTTGGCAACTTGTTCTACCGAGCATCCGCTCGCGAGTGCAAGCGTCTCGACTCCGTTCTGCGGTCCTCGCTTTACTCTCACTTTGCGGAGACTCTGTCCGGACTTGCGACGATCCGTGCCTACAACAAGGTTCCCAGCTTCTTGAACGAGAACTACAAGCGCATGGATTACGAGGATAGAGCTCTGTTCTTGACGACGACCAATCAGCGGTGGCTCGGTGTTCGACGTAAGTCGGTCAATCATGTAGTCTGACTTTGCGCGCTTAGCTCACCACCGCATTTTCTCTGCAGTCGATCTCCTCGGTGGCACGCTCACCTTCATCGTCGCTCTGCTCTCGACGGCAGCTGCCGATTCCCTCTCGCCTGGTCAAGTTGGTGTGGCACTCAGCTACATCTTATCGGTCTCCCAATCTTTCTCTTGGATGGTGCGTCAGCTGGCCGAGGCAGAGAACGATTTCAGTTCTGCGGAGCGCCTGCAGCACTACGCGGAGGACTTGGCACAGGAGGCTCCTCATGAGGCGCCCGAGCACCCCGTTCCGGCGTCGTGGCCTGCGCGTGGTGAGATCAAGATCGACAATCTTTACCTGAGCTACCGACCTGGTCTTCCCGATGTTCTCAAGGGCGTGAACCTCGACATCAAGGCCGGTTCCAAGGTAGCCGTCGTCGGACGTACCGGCGCTGGCAAGTCGACTCTGCTGTCCGCCTTGTTGCGCATGGTCGAGACGCCTCGCGGCAAGATTGTGATCGACGGCGTCAATATTGCTGAGATCGGGTTGAGCGATCTGCGTAGACGCATTGCGTTGCTACCCCAAGATCCTTTGTTGTTCTCGGTGAGTGTTTGAGGAACAATTGGAGCCTGAGCAGTCGGACTGACACCTCTTATCTACTACAGGGAACAATTCGGTCCAATCTAGACCCTTTCTCTCAATACGAGGATCAAAGGCTCTGGGACGCGCTTCGCCGCGCTCAACTCGTAGACGGTGAATACCACTCCGGGGCCGCAACGCCGACTTTGGATCAAGATCCGGAGAAGGTCGGCGAGCAGCATGAAGCCGTTGAGGAGGAGAAGAAGGTCTCGCGGTTCACTTTGGACACGCCGATCGAAGACGAGGGCCTCAACCTGTCATTGGGCCAACGATCTCTTGTATCGTTAGCGCGTGCACTGGTTAAGGACGTGAGTTTACTGAACCTAAAGTGGACGTCCGGACACCAGCTGACTCTTTAACATCTCACCCACAGTCACAAGTTGTCATGCTTGACGAGGCGACGGCTTCTGTCGACCCAGACACAGACAAGCGAATTCAAAAAGCGATTCGCGAGGAGTTCGCGAGCAAGACTGTAATTTGCATTGTGAGTCTCAAGAGTCAAGAACCCTGGTTGCCAAACTGAGATCATCATGAACTTACTGGTGCACTTTGACAATGCAGGCCCATCGTCTACGGACTATCATCGGATACAATGCGATTGCGGTCTTCTCAGATGGGTTGGTTGCCGAGTACGACACACCTCTTGCGCTCTTTGACCGTCCCGACGGCATCTTCCGGGGGATGTGCAACCGAAGTGGAATCGGTAGGGACGACATCATCAAAGCTCTGGCCGGAGACGACCTCAAAGACGAGACCGAGAAATCACCAGCTGGTTACACGGTATGAGGGCCTTCCCTGCACCTTACGATCGCACACTTTGGCAACGAGATGCCTGCGCTTGCTCATGCCCGTTGCTCGTCGACCTGCTGTTCAAATCCGCACCACATTCAACGACCTCACGCATATAGGATAGTTCGCTTTTGCTACGCACCAAAAGTCTGGAATCCACTCTTCACGACGGGCTCATTTGCTCGAACATGTATACTTCTCCCTCTCAATCTTGTGCAATTGTAGTGGCTGAGATTCATTCCCACTGACTGGGAGCGGCGGTGTGAGATGACTTCCAGCCTGCGCTGCTGCATAGCAACAAAATTTTTGGAAGCCGTCCAAAAATTTCGCTGCTCGCCAGGTCGACAGCTGCAGCAGACCACCAACCACACTCTGCGAGTACAGCGGTAGCGATCATGCCTCCCCCAAAAGTCCAAGCCGACGTTGCGCCAAAGAAGAAGGCCTCCAAGCCTAGCGCAGAGGTATCTGAAGCCGCGGAAGCACCCAAGCTGACAAAGGCTCAACAAAAGGCGCTCAAGTTCAAGGACAATTCGAAGCGGAAAGGATCCAAGCAAATCCCAGACGGCGGCGACGTTCCCGAGAGAGACGACGATGTCGACGGCGGAGATGGTGTTGGAGGCTCGAATCAACTCGGAACAGATCAAGTGGCTGGAAAAGACGAGGCTGCGCTAGGCAAGCCAAGCAAGGGGACAGACAAGGGCAAGAGGAAAGGGGTTGGGTCAGACCTTGAAGTGGGCCGAGACAACGATGGAAAGGCGAAGCAGAAGCGGAAAAGAGAGGAGGACGCCGAGGATGGGAGTGCCGATGCTCCGACTACAGTGAAGGACGACCCTGAATCGGCGGACGCGGGACCAGACGGCGCGGAAGCCCCCAAGAAGAAGAAGCGGCGAAGGTCGAAGAAGGGCGGATCTGGCGATGGGGATGCGGGAGCATCTAGACTGATTGTCTTCGTAGGTGAGTTGCAAAAGTCCTGCCTCCAGCTACGCGTCCACTTGCCCTTATGCGCGCTATGTACTGACGCCTATGCTCTGATATATAGGCAACATGTCCTTCAAAGTCACGTCAAAACAGCTCGCGGCTCACTTCGGAGAGACGTGTGGAGAGACTCCCTCGGTCCGTCTGCTCACTCGAAAGGAGCCACAGCTATCAGCTTCCAAGCTGAAGTCCATCGCCAAGGGCAAAGCATCAGGACCCAAGCAGGCCGCCGAGGAGTCCGCATCAGCAAAGGACGACGATCCAGTACTCATGGGCAAGGACGGCAAGCCTCTTTCCAAAGGTTGCGCCTTTGTCGAGTTCAAGACTTCGAACGCCCTTCAAAAGGCCCTACGCTTCCACCACACCCAATTCGGCGGCCGACAGATCAACGTCGAACTCACGGCGGGAGGGGGTGGGAAAACTCCGGAACGGATGGAGAAGATCAAAGTGAAGAATACCGAGCTTGATGTCGAGAGGCAGAAGTTGCATGACAAGTATGTCGCTCCGGCCGAAGCGACCAAGAAGCTAGTGGCTGCGGAGAGGCAGGCGCAAGAGGGCGTGGCGCAATGGGGACCTCGCAGCAGCAAGTCTGCACCATCTGCCGGGGCAGCGAAGGCGGGTGGAAAGAGCAAGAAGTGGACACCGTCAGGAGCGAACGCGACACGGGTCACCGACTATTGAATGTCTCTGTCAATCTAGGAACGCGACACGGGTCACCGACTATTGAATGTCTCTGTCAATCTAGGTCAACGGTGCTGGCAATTGAGAAGAGTACTTTGTAGTGATGCAGTGATGTGGAAAATGCAGAGTGAACGTAAGATTACATGTTGTGTGTTGATTCGTACAAAAGAACTCATTAGGGCAGCTAGCCTCGCCCGACCGCTGCCGTCGTTCCCTCCACCGAAGCATGAAGGAGCGCCGGCTCTCACGCTGGCGGCTTCTTAGCTGCCCGAGAGCTCTTCGTAGGTCTGAAGCAGAGGTACTCCAAGGCCGTCATCCTTCTCGACGCAGACAACGTCTTCTTGACCGCCTCCAGCTCCACCCGGATCAGCTCAGCCTCCTCGGCCGCATTCCCGCCCCGGCTCGAGTTGGATCGTTGGAATTTGGAGCTGAGCATCGCATATACCTTGTTCAGCCGCTGTTCGGCCTCCTTCGAGACGTATTGAGCCAGTGTCTGATGTACGAATTCGATCTCGAGGGTCGCTTGGAGCATGCCACCCATACCGAAGCGGGGTACCTCCATGAAGCACTCGTAGGTGACTTCTGCGAGTTGCTCCAGTAAGGCCGTGATTGTGCGATTGACCAGCGGCTTGGCGACGGCACGGACTTGAGCATGGACTTGTACCATGGCCAGAAGGGCATCGTAGATGAAAGGATGTACCTCTGTGGCAGTGTCATCGGAAGCATGAAGGGTCAGAAACGGAAGTGCAGCGGAATTGACGGAAACCTGGGATCGGAGTCCTCTCACCTGATGGCTTTGGGATGGTAGACCAGTTGACACCGCTCCTCAAGATTCCCTCCTTTAAAATGTCCGAGATGATGCCTGACTTGCGGTTGACGTAGTCATCGAACAGGATCCCATCCAGCTGTTGTGCCACCTCCTCAACCGTCTTGAGATCGTCGTTCATCTTGACATGTAATGAGTCCGTGAGTTGCTGGAAGAGGGCAGGTAACACCGTCCGTCGGAGGTGGTCGATATTGGTGACGCCGAGAAGGATACGTGCGTCGAGCTCGCGGACGTCGATGGAGACTTTGGTGTCGGCGAAAACCTTTTCTGACGTAGAGGTTGTCGGATCCAGCGGGTCGTACTCGGAGAAAGCGAGCTGGACGAGTCCATCTAAGAAAGTGTACAAGCCGTTCAGGAAGGAAGCTTTGATCCGACCTGTGAACTCAGGTGCGATTGATAGCTGAATGGATAGCGAGAAGAATAGTCAGTCTCATTCACTCTTGGGATCGACCAGCGCTCGGTATGCTAGACTCACCTCCCTCTGCTTGCCGTCGTCTACCTTCCCACCGGCAATGAGATACGCCTCGCGTGAGTTGTTCTTCCAGAACAGCGCAAGATCTCTCAGAAAGAGGGTCGTGGACGGCGCATCTGTGTCGAGAGACCAGTCCTCGAGCATATGGAAGATGGCAGCATCGCTCTCCCAGAGATTGCACAGCACCTCCGTCATGTTGAACCTCGCATTCGCCAAGAGGTTCTTTAACGATGCATTGGCCGACCCTCCTCCGACATTCAGCGCACAGATCTCCTTGACAGCTTCATCCAGCTCGAGCAAGATACCCCTCATCCAGTGAGCGGCACTGACCGAGCAGCTGTCCTTGGGCACCCATCCCGGTAAGGCGGAGAGCGGCTGTCGACCCAGGATAGCAACGTCCGTCAAGCTGAAGAATTGGGACAGGATCGAAACGAAACTATCGAGAGCCTCCATGGCCCAAGCCCGAGACTGCGCATTCAACCGCTCGGCAGCAGCATTTTGAGCAGCTGGGGAGAGCTTGTTCGAGGACGAGTTCCCGCCATTTGTGGGATGTTGTCCACGCTCCAGTCGGCCGCTCGCGTGGTCCTTCGCTATCCGCCAGAAGCTGGGCATGAGTTGGCAGATCACCTCGGACAAGGAGCGGACCATGTCTCGGATCGCTTTCCAGTGCTCCCACCCGTGCAACTTGTCTGAATGGAGTGACAGGGGTCATAGAATCATCGTCAGCGCTGTTTGAAAGTTCGCTCCTGTTGAAGTAGGCTTCACTCACCAAAGTTCTTGTTATGCGTCTGTAATATTCGAATGCATGCTTGCAGATTTCTGGCTTTGTCCTTCTCGTCCAGAGGCATCATCTCCTGAATTGCATAAGCTGATCATACCAGCATGTGTGTGAGACGAGATCAGCACTAGCTTGAAGAGTATGATGTGCGTTCACCCTGCGCACTCACCTTGCATGCGCTTCGTTACGCTGTCGTACACCTTCTTCATCAAGGAGCGCATGTGGTTGCGCTGTGATTCGAGAAAGACCGCGAGGGGGTCATCTTTTGGATTCAGTTCCAGCAGAAGCCTGCGTAGTTGGTCGTGAGAGGGAAGGTCAGTGGATGGACAGCAACCGACGGATAGCGCAGACCACAACGCACTCAATCGTCTTCTCCTGATCCTCCACACTCCTTCTTGGCTCTTGGATCATGGCGAAGAGTCTGGCCTGCATCTGCTGCATCGTACCCTCTACAGCATCCCACACCTTTGCGAAGATGCGCTGCTGCTGCTCTTGCTGCCGTATTGTGCCTCGAGCGGTCGGGTCACCGGACTGAGCAGCTGGCACGTTGAATGCGAAGAGCTGGCCCGGTTTCGACTCTAGGAAGAACTTGCCCTTCTTGTAATCGCGCAAGGCGACGTCGTATCTGCCTGCCTCGATGTTTTCGCTGAGTGTTCCTGGTAGGTTGAAGAAGAATTTGCTCCGTTCGAAGACGCCTAAGGTGGAGCGGAGCTTGAGCGCCTTGAGACTGTTTTCGAGGAGCGGAGTGAAGACCTGGTCTGCTTTGGCGCTGGCAGCTGCGAGGAGTTCCTTGAGCTCCTTTGCGCCGTAGTCGGAATCGTCGCGCAGGGGCCCATCGTCGGACTCTTTCATCTCCCGGTAGACGCCGTCGGTGGTTGCCTTGACAGCGACGAAGCGGTCGAAGTTCTGTTCGACGAGCACCTTGAGAGCTTCTGAGCGCTGTTCTACTGACTGGCGCAGGTAGCGCACACCTCGAGACAGGTCGGCGAAGGTTGCATCGGGGTGAACGGAGCTGAGGAAGAGCTTGGAGTCAAACTGTTTGGAGGAGAGGAGGATGTTCGACCGTAGAGCTACGTCGAGATCGCGGACGTGGCCGAGGTGAGGTCGGAGTCCAAGTGGATCGGTCTGCTCAGCGAGGCTGGTGAGATTGCTGGCCGCTGTGGATCCTGCGCCAGTGCCGCTGAATGTGTCTGTATTGGCGCTGTTGCCTGCTCCCGCTGTGAGGTCTGCGTCGCCTGCAGCTGGTGTGGCTTCGCTCCATGTTACCGCATCCTGGGTGCCGAGCTTGTATGCTTTGAGCAGAACGTCTTCGTCTGTGTCAGCCAGCGCTAAGGCCATGATTTCCTCTGGCTTGAGCGCGCTGCAGTGTTGAGAAAGTGTAGAGACAGCGCGAGGGAGTGAGTGGTGGAACGGTGAGTGAGGAAGTCAGTGCGCTTCACTTGTGAATCGATTTCCAAAATACATAACGCTTTTACGATGATAGAATTTAGCGAATTTATATTTAGGGCTTCCTCCGAACAGCGAACAACGAACAACCAGCATCGGAATAAGAGAGTTTCCCGTTTCCAATTTCCCGCTTCCCGAGTCCCAGAAATTTACGAATTTTACCCCGAGGATTTTGAACCGATTTTATTCTTTTTTTCTCTCTCTTTCTCTCTCTCTCTCTCTCTCTCAGTGCTCGGCTCCGGCAATAGTCGCACGTTTTTTTGCATAGTCATAGTCATAGCCGTAGGCGTTTTTCGATTTTGGGAAATAGTCATAGTCGAGAGTCTAACTATAGCCGCCATAGTCGGCTATAGTCTCAGCTTTTTTTGCGCGGGCATTTACAACTATAGTCACACTATGATGACTATAGCCGTAGATCTCTCGCAATTTCGAGGCAGATTTGTGAGGCTATAGCCAGACTATATTCTGAAGCGGACATAGTGCGACTATGTCAGGCGACTATAGCCGTACAGATCCGACTGCGGCAAATTGGAATAGAAAACGCTATAGTGATTAGCGCGACTATAGTGACACCATAGTCTTGAAACAAGGCTATGAATTTATCGGCGAGACTATAGTCAAAATATAGCGGCACCATAGTCGGACTATAGCGCTCCGTCTACCTTTTTCGAAAAAAGCGGGCGACTATGACAGCTATTGTCGCGGCCGCGGCGGCCCATAGTCATAGTCATAGTCATAGTCGCGACTATGAGCAACTATGACTATAGTCTCACATAGCCTTATGCAACTATAGCTGTCCATAGTCGATAGTCGCCATAGTCACGCCGAACACTGCTCTCTCTCTCTCTTTTTTTTTTTTTTTTTTTTTTTTTTTTTTTTTTCCCCCCCCCCCAGTAATTGGGCCCTGGCCTATGGGCCAGAATTCGGCAAATTTTGACCACCACCAGTCACCACCAAACATACTCGTCACCCAATACATAAACACACATTGACATTTGACACAGTGCTCACCACATGTCATATATGCTCATATTTGACCCTCAACTCATATATGAGATATGACATGTCACATGAGTACCTGCCAAAATCCAAAACTCATATATTTAAATATGACCTGATAATATATGACCATATATTCTCATATATGATCGGTTTTTTTTTTCGTACAATTACTGTGGTTTTTGAGGTCATATTTGAAGATATATGATCCTATAACATCATTTTTATTATATCACTTATGCCTGCCACGTGGAATTTTTTCCCGATCGGTCTTGTTTTTGAAGTCATATCTGATCATATATGATCATATCGAAGCATGTTCACTCTTTTACGTATACCTGCCACGTGAAATTTTATTCCGGCGCTTGCAAGTTGCAACTGGGCATGGGTAGAACCGTATCGACAGCGCAAAAGGGGTTTGATGAACAATCAGGCGATTTGTATTGACAGGAGAGTTTTACAAAGGGGAACTGTGAGTCCTTTTTGTATCGAAACGGTGAAGCAGTAGCCAGTAATTGAACGCAGTCCGTTCTTAGCAAAATTAAAGCTCGTTTTTGAATTCATATTTTGATTTAGACAGTCATAAATGATAATATATGGTCATATATGATCTTACCTATATGGTCATATAAATAAGAGCTGAATGGTTGACTTCAAAAATGAAATCGAGTTTATAGATCAGAGCGTTTATAGTTATCGAACGAGATGGGTGTGCTTCAGATATAGACAGTTAAAACAGGGAGAGCAGGACACAGCAATTCAACCCTTTTGAGAAATTGCCTAGCCCTTTTGAAAAGCCCTTGAACTTCCAAAATCCACTCTCAGCACTGATTTGCCCCTCGCCTCTTCTCCGCCTCTTCTCTTCACAAGTCACAGCTCACTACAACGATGGTCTATCGCGAGGATCCGCACCCAAGCATCAAGTAGTGTGAGTTGCTTTTCTCCTTCAACGCGTCCAGACTAGACATCGATACTTATTCACTTTGTCTCTTTCGCAGGCTATCCCACCTTTCCAGCACCTCCAGCCCAGGCATCACTTAGCGGGAGGCTATCGTCCGTCCGCCGTCGTCGTTGGTTCTCCGACACAGGTCTGTCTTCTTGGACGCTGTGAGTAGCACCTCTCCTCTCCCCTCCCTCTCGCGTCTCGCGAGTCGTATTTGTATCTGACCGTACACTTTGCTTCCTTTCAGACCTCAGTCATCGCCCATCGGCTATCGCCGTTCGTTCACAACTTGCTGTCCGTTGTGAGTTGCTTCCTCAGCTCTTTCCCACCTCTGCCCGTTGCTCTCACCGCTCGCGTTCGTCACAGGTGACTGACTTCAATGTTCATTAATCATTACTCCTTTCAGTGCTCGTTAAGTCGTTACTCGGTGCTCGCAGACGACAAGACAAAACGATCGCCTGTGCCGTGGTGCTCTCTCCGTCGCGTGCGTGGTTTTTGTGCTGCCGTGAGTGACATGTGCGTTCATCCATTTCGCTGTCGGACTGGAGTTCTGCCTTCTGAGTAATATATCTGACTAATGATTATCAACTATCGTTCCTTTCATTTCTTATGATATAGAATAACAAGCTCGGCAACGTCTGCCTCGGCCGTCTCTAGCCCGTCTACCCCTCCCGTCGCCGTCCGTCCCTCGCTCGTTCTTGGCTTCTCGCTCGCTGTCCGTCGCCCTGTTTTTCTCCTGTCGGTGAGAGCATACATTTTTGACTTCTCTTTTCTACGCTGCTTCGCCCGTAAATGCTGTGTGACTGATCATGTACTAGATAAGCTGTAGCTATCTAGCAAATAGTCAAGTCAAGAGGTATGATGATCGATGGAAAGAAGTACAAAGGTGATGGTGCGAGAGAGAAGGAGTTTTATCACAGGATGGGTCGGTATTTTGCCTTTAATCACAGGACGGGTCACCTGCAAAATTATATCACAGGATGGGTCGCGTCAAAATTGCAATTTTCCTTCACTTCATTTGTGCCGTGTGCGTGGGGCACTTTTAAGTATGGTAGCTCCTAGTTTCCAGTAGAGACGATCTGACTCCAGCTAACTTCTTATGCCTCCATAATCGATACACCCATCATTGCCTTGCTCACGCTGCTGATGCCTACTCGTGTCTCTGCTATGTCATTCACTCTCTTCCGCACCTCCATATTTTCGCCGCGAAAATTTTCAATTTTGAGTTTTGACGCGACCCATCCTGTGATATAATTTTGCAGGTGACCCATCCTGTGATTAAAGGCAAAATACCGACCCATCCTGTGATAAAACTCGAGAGAGAAGAGCTGCTGAAGGTCTGTTGCTATGCGGAGGTGCAAGAGAAGGGAAAAGGGAAGGAAGAGGGAAAAAGAGAAGGAGATAAGATAAGATAGTAGGCACGTGGCTGCTATCCATCATAGTTCATGACTCATTGCCTTTGCCGTATAGAATGTTTTGACCAATAATCAAGCAATGTCAACATCAATTCAGTCTCGTCTGCGCCATCGCCGTCTGGTAGTCCTTCTCCTCGGCGTCAGTGCTCTAGCCCTCGCAACTTCTCGTCGGCGCGTCTACCTCACCCGAAAGTCCCTTACGCCTTCTACCCAATCAGCTGCTTCTTATCTGCTGCTCGCTAAGGACGACAAGAGCTATATTTCTGCTTTCGGCTTCGACGTCCGTGCATTCAATATCATCTTTCAAAAATTTCGACATCATCTTCCTCAGCTCCTCCCCGCTCGCGTCTCAAGCGGCGACCTCGCGTCCACACTCCGATGCTCCACCTGGCCATCGTACTGTACTACCTCACAACTCCGCAAAGGCAGAAATCAATCGCGTTGGTCTTTGGCATCGTTCCCAGCTCTGTCTCGACCGCCATATGGCTTGGCCTCGCAGCACTCAAAGCTATGATGGATCAGGATGAGGCGTGGGCAATCAAATGGCCCACCCCCGACACGATGAGGGACATGGCGGCCGCGGTTCACGCCCGTGAGCCGCTACTGAAGCATGTGTTCGGCTTCGTGGATGGATTGAACTTGCGAATATACCAGCCAGGAGATCTAGATGAGCAGAACGCGTACTACAATGGCTGGCTCGGCGACACCTACTGCAGCCAAGTGTTAGTCTTCCATCCAAACGGAGAAATCGCGTGGGCAAGTTGCAACAATCCCGGATCCTGGCACGATGCTAAGATTGCTGCTGGACTATACACTCTGCTCAACGATCCTCAACGCACCCCGCCTCTTACGCCATCCTGGCCGACTCCGCCTTCTCCTACAACAAGGAACTAGCAGGTCAAATCCTCAGCAAGCCCAAGGACGCAATCGCGGACAAAGAGAAGGACGGCAGCAAGCACCTCATGTGGGAGGCCATCATTCGCCAGCACCAAGCAGCCGAATGGGGAATGCGCGCTCTTCAAGGCGCATTCGGTCGCCTCGATCTCCGCCTCCCCACCCACAAGGTCAAGCGCGCTCTCCTCCTCTCCGTCATCTTCCGTTTGCACAACTTCAGAGCGCGCCATGTTGGCCTTAATCAGATCAAAGAAGTGTACTTTCCGCAATGGCAAGATCGATCGAGCTGCAAACTTGTCCTTCAATGGCTTCGTCTTGCGCTCCTTGAAACCCTTCTTGACTGCTCGAGCGTTGTATCCCGACGTAACCTTGTCCCAGTGATTCCCACCGAAAGTTTTGAACTTATCCACGTAGTGGAACAAGATGGCGAGTTCTTCTTTGGTGTACCTTGTTGCTCCTTCAGGCTTGGTCATTGTGCAAGTAGATTGATGGCGATGTCGTGGTGGCTGGTGACACGCAGAAGCTCGCGGACAGAAGACGGAGCTGCTATACTGCGAGTGAGTGAGCAACGATGAGAAAAATTGCCTGCCTGTAAAAAACTTCCTGCCTGTTTTTGGCTTTTGCATCTAATTCGGAAAAGCTTCAAAAATACTTTTCCCCGCGTGGCGGTGTCGGTTGTCTTCTGATAAAAGAGAGGAGGATAGGTAAACTGGCACCGATAAATCTGCTTTTAACGTTTATGTTTATCGGTTTTGGCATATTTGAAGTCAACCAATATGACTCCATAAGGCCTGGTCATATTTGGGGATTTTGGGTCATATATCATATTACATATATATATGACAGTCATATTTCCCCACCCAAAATGAAGAAATATGACATGAGTAATATGATCATATATGCTCATGTCATATATATGAGTTCATATATATGACAATTTGTGGTGAGTACTGGGGGTACCACGTTGGCTTCAAATCATGATCACACTTTCTTCATTCTTGTTACTGAGGTCTATACACGGTGCACTGCCACGTAGCTCACGCATCGGCTGCTTGCGCGCGCATCTTGGCCCGTCTCTTGATCTCCGCAGCTCGTCTTTTGACCTTTTCCGCCGCGATGGTATTGTCCATGACTTGTAAAATGGGTGCTTCAGCTCGACTGGACGTGTCATCAAGCCCGACAAGTCGGTCTACGCCTTGGCTCATCCATTTGGTGGAACTCACAAGAAGTCCAAGTGACTCCCCGTTCAGTCTGCCTCTGCGCGCCGAACAGATCCATCCAGCGGTCGAGAACACCCGTTCAACCGAGGCGGTGCTTCCAGGGATGGCCAGATAGATCCTGGCGAGCTTGGCCAAGTTAGGGAACTCGACTTCATCGTCTTTCCACCACTTTTCCGCTTTGCCGTCCGTATTACGCCACGCGGCTTCGTTTCGAATGTAGCGACTAACCTTCTCCTCGACAGGGTCAGGACTTTCGACAGCGCTAGATTGAGACTCCACGCGGACTGCTCCGTTGTAAACGTGCTGCCTTTAGAGGGGAATCTCCGACAGCGGGTAGTGGTATAGCCTCCGGCTGCTCGCCAGTGGGGCCCTTGCCGACCAACTCCGCTAAAGGCCTAAAGCCTCTTTGAGCGCAGCTTTCGCTTCTTCTCGACGTTCTGGGTAGTCGTGCTCGAAAAGCTTCGGGCGATGTTGCGGATGCAGTACCGTGGCCAAGATCGTGGCCCGATTCTGCGAAGCCAGATCTCAATACTTGCCTAGCTTCAGTTTGAACGCACGCACCGCAGCGGCCGTCTGGTGGGGCGCATCCGCTGCCTTCGCGGTTCTGACCTTCTCGCCTTGCGCATCCAACCTCGCTCCAGCATGGTCTCCCCTTTCGCGCAAAGCTGAATCTAGCTGGGTGCACATCAGAACGTGGCACTCCAGCACGTCCTCGAGTGTCGATCCAGACGCCTGGACAGACACTGAAACTCTTTTCGAAAGAGCCAGGAAGTCGATCAACTGCTCGAATCTGCACCAATCGTCTTCGGTCATTTCAAAGGCTTTGCAAACGTGACTGGGATCCTTTTTGTAGGCAAAAGCAGCGTCGATCGCCTCACAAACGTGGAAGGCAGACCGAAAAGTTGCGAGCTGAGAGTTCCAGCGGGTGTCTTAGTCTTTGTGGGAAGAGCTGCCTTGGCCTTGGCGGATTTATCATAATACTCCTTGCGCATGAGCTCCCGGAAGGACTGTTGCCTTTCTGGACTGAGGTGCATGGATACCACGAAGCCTGCAACTCGCTGAACGGCGGACCATGCGCCTCCTGATCCAAGCGCGGGAGTTGTTTCAGCCTGAGCTTGACCTTGAGAAGGGACAGCTTGGGCAGCTTGATTATCTGCCAATTGACCGGTGACAGCGCGTGTTCGGTGTTCGGTGTTCCTGCCTGTCTATGTGGACCATTGCCAAGCGCGAGCACTGTTTGGACGCGAGTGCTAGTATCCTGGAAGCCCAGCTGCTCTTCGTCGTCATCGTCTCCTCTTTCGTCGCCAGGAGGAGCATTCTGCAGATTGGTCGGATCCGCTGCCATTGCCACAACTTCACCTAGATAAGGTCCAGGGAAGGATCGCCGTCATCGTCCATCATTTCAGCTCCCTGCGCATCATCCTCCATCTCCTCCGCTTCGGCGACGGCATTCGCAACCTCATCCGACTGTCCAAGCCCCAGGAGATCGCCTCGTTTTAAGAGAGTTTCCCTCAGACGCCAGTGTAAGGGGTCATAGAAGTGAGTTCATTTACTCAAGTCGCACTTTGCTAAATCTCCTTTTTTCAGCTGCCAGTTGCCACTACTCCCGCTCATCGTACTCTCTCTCATAGTAGTTCACAAAATGCTACTCACACCCAGACAGTCAGAATTCAGACGCAATAGAATTATAGAATTGAAGATCAGAGAAAAAAATGACTAGAAGCCATGCGGTATACTGGTAGTCTGGTATATACCAAAGGCAAGTTCCCCAGAGTTTTCAAGTTTGGGGTCATAGAGTCATAGGACATAATAGAAGGCGGTTTCGCTTGGCCAATGAAAAGCCCTGATACTAATTACTATCAGAAATCTAGAGTATGGTTGTGAACAGGAATCAGGATCTCGCCACGTTGTTGAGAAATTATGTCATATGTCGTATACGCGACAGATCTCCAACACTGGTGATGACAAGGTATCAAATTACAAATATCAATAATTCATATTCAATCACAATTCACATCACAGATGTATGACACATCAGTCATCACGACCTCCAAGACTCCAAGCAAATCAAAAATCAAAAACTAAGAAACGTGATATGTATGGACTTCACCGAGGTAAAGCATTTTTCTTTCTTTCTTCTTTCTTTCTTTCTTTCTTTCTTTCTTTCTTTCTTTCTTTTTCTTTCTTTCTTTTTTCTTTCTTTTTCTTTCTTTCTTTCTTTCTTTTCTTTCTTTCTTTCTTTCTTTCTTTCTTTCTTTCTTTCTTTCTTTCTTTCTTTCTTTCTTTCTTTCTTTCTTTCTTTCTTT
This sequence comes from Tilletia indica, assembly GCA_001689995.1. Taxonomy (NCBI): domain Eukaryota; kingdom Fungi; phylum Basidiomycota; class Exobasidiomycetes; order Tilletiales; family Tilletiaceae; genus Tilletia; species Tilletia indica. The sequence continues at coordinate 26,612 of MAPW01000036.1, read as the reverse complement.
CTTTCTTTCTTTCTTTCTTCTTCAACCCTCGGAGCCTCCGTTGCTATGCACTTGTACACGATGTATTCTATCATAATGTATCTGGACCTGCCGTTGAGGTTGCGGGCTTTGCTCCGCTTGTTCATGGTCTGTCGACTCGTCTGATGCCCAAGAAGAGAAATTCAATCACACCCAATCAAAAAACGCCCAGCGTTTAGGGTGTCATAACTCGTGACGACTGACGAGCAGGTATCAAAGCAGAGACAGCGGCTCTCGATTGTACGGGCCACAGTCACTTCGCCAGAGACGAGTATTTGATTAGAACCGCTGGTAGATGATGATGACCACGTGACCACTTGTCTCTGCTCTGGTGCCAAGAATCGTTGAATTGTTGCTTAAAGGCCAAACCGCCAAAACGTGTGTCGACATTGGTCAGGGCAGTGACGGGCACAATTTATCGTATCATATGACTCATATGAGGAACATGAGGAAATATGAGGTCAGGAAATATGAGGTCAGATTCCTCATATTGAGATTGGCCAAAAACCCGACCGAATATGAGGTCCTCATATTCTCATATTTTCTTCCAATATGACCTCTTAAGAGGCATTATTAGGTTCAATACGAGGATGCCGGTTTGGCCATTATCTGAACTCATAGACCTCTTATTATTATGAGGTCCATTATGAGTTATGAATTATGATATGAGATATGAGGTGGCCAGAGGAGCATCTCCAGATTGTGACGCGGCTAAATGCTGCCCGATAAAATGATATAGTATCGCGCTCCTTCGAAAATCGCCCACAAAAATCGCCGCCCCGCCCCCCCCCCCCCAACACACAAACCCGCTTTTTCCCTTCGCGAGTCGCCACAGACGCGTTGATGGGCGCGTCTCATGCATCGGATTTTTCTTTCACGTTTCTCTCGGGTCCGACTTCCGAGGAAAAAATTCAAAACACGTGGCCATCGCGCGGCCCCCCTCCCGAAGAATGCACACCCCAGACTTGACTCGCAGATCAGGACCCACTATCTCTCATTTCTGTAAGACTCGTTGTTTTCTGATCGGCTTTCCTTCTTCCTTTTTTTCCCTTCCCTTTCCTTTTTTTTAATCTCTCTTCACTGGCTTTTCATTCTCGTTCTTTTCCCATCCTGCTTTCATTCTCTACTTCCTTCCACTCTCTCTATTAGTTATTACAGTATTTTCTACGCCCAATCGTCAAAAGTGGCGCAATATTTGCTGCCCATCCCAGGTTTGTGATACAGTTGCAAAACGCCACCTTCATTGATTCTTACATCCACAGCCGTCCCGCGCCATTGTTCGACCATCTCTTCTCATTGACCATTTCTCTCTCGCTGAGATCGACCTCACACGTGTACTTCCAGCGAAAAGGATACGACAAGAAGGTTGTGTTCCACTGAAGGAGAACGTGTATTTACGGTGTATGGATGATGGTACAATTGGGTTTTACACCAGTTTCTTGAAGGTATGGATGAAGAGAAAATGTAGCAATGAGGGTATGGTTGAAGAGGAGAAGTTTTCCGGGTATGTGTAAGTGCGATGTGATGCGATGCGATGCGATGATTGGAGGGGCTTGAGACCCCAGCCCTTGAAGTCCTCGTTGTAGATGAATAGCTCCGGGCTCCTGTTGAGTGTTGATAGCGTTGTGGGCCATCGTCTTCTTGATTCTGACGCCCAGCGCGCCGGCCTCCTCCCGGATCGCCGCCTTCGTGTGGTACGCCTGCCGGTCTTCTCCACTAGGCGGGCGAGGGCGCCGTAAAGATGCAGGGCCACGGCCCGTGCGACTCGCCCGAGGGATCGGCCTTTGTCCTTCTCGTTGTCGTCGTCGTCGTCGTCGTTCCTCTTCCTCTTCCTCGTCACCTCCGCCAGCTCTTTCAGCCCCTCCTTCGTCCCGACGAGGGCAGTAGCCAGTGCTTGCTCGGTGAAAGCAATTCGGCCGACTGCCCCGCGATTCCCACCCTCACCTCCTCCTTGAGGCTCTCAACCTCTTTCCTCACTCCCCGAACCCCATCTGACCCACAGCCGTGCCCGTGCCCGCAGCAGTTCTTTCCCCCGCTTCCACCCTCCTCCTTCTTGATCGATGCCGAGAAGGCAGAAGCAGCAGCAACCCCGGCTTTGAGATATTGCCATCCCTCCTCCCTCGCAGCCCAGAGCTGTCGAATTCGGGCCTTGATCGTCATTGTATGTAGAACTGCAATCGAAAAGATGTCAGCGAAAGGTCTGAGAGAGCGGAACTGTGAGGTTACTCGCAGATTTGAATGCGAGGGTGTTCGTGTGTGCGTGCGGTGTGGAGAGTTCGTGCGTGCGGTGTGCGTCGGTGTTCGTGCGGTGTGCGTGGAGTGCGCGTGGTCTGTGGCTGCGTGAGGTATGCGTAGGTTCCTGCGTGGGGGTTGACGCCTGTAGCTCAGCACACACTGAAGCCCAGGTTCAGCGAGGCCCCTCGAGACGGGCTGTAGTATGCTGTTGACATAGAGCTTCTGGAAGGCCTGTGCGAGTAGGGGTCTACGGACAATCAAATAAGGAAAATCTGAGAATAGTATACACGCACAGTTATCAAGAGATGCAAGGCTTTCGGAATCGAAAAGCGCGAATCTAGGGAGCTCCATTCCGAGCAGCTTGCTGTGGCCAGTACTCAGTAGCTCAAGACCCTTCCTTCCCCAAGAGGGTTAGAAGTTCGAACCCCACTTTCATTGTCTTCTCTCCATTTCTTTCTCCCTCACAATCCACATCCGTTATAGAGCACTGTGGCCGATAATGATATGATACATAATATTTCCTTGGTTGATCACGCATATTCGAAGGCTCGGAAGTGATAGGCTTCAAGAGGCCATTAATTTGGAGGATGAGGACGGTGTCACGCGGCAATTTTTGGGCGTCCGCACCGATGCGAGTATAATGCACGTTATGCAAACTCACTCTGGCACATATATGGGCATCATGAGCTGGTCAGGTACAAGTTTGTCATTCATGGGGAAATTGACCGGTTAACATTTATGAGGGCGCCAAGCAACAATAAAGCTGGAACTGTGCTTGCGGCCTTTGAGGCCGGCGTGCAGGAATCAGGAATGGGGTCTTCTTTCTCGCGATTGATTAATCATGGAGGTTAGATGGTGAGCGTCAGGGCAAAGACCAAGCAAATACGAGGTATGTTACTTATTTTTCAGCCTCGCAAGAGAAGCGTTCTAGCTTTTTCAATCCATCACTTTGCACTCATGACTCATGAGACATGTCACCAAAGTACAATTCTGACTTCTGGCTTCTGCCTGGAATGCTATTACAGCAAAGGGAAGAGGCTGTTTGATTTGCCGGACCTTCGAAAAGGATCCAACTCATCGAGTGCCTATGGAACATGGGTAGATCTCCAGCATTGTTCGACGCGTCGGTTCTCAGACGTGTAACGTGTTTGCTCAGCCAGAGAAGATGCCTACTTCACTGCACCAATCTGGTTCATATTTGAGGGCTGCACCGCACATACATGCCTGCTCTCAACCAGAGTCTCGATCAGTAAAAAGAACACCTGGAATCATCATCCCATGCCAATCAAAGGAGTAAGGACGTCATGGCATTTCTCCCTCTGACTATGGCTGAAAAGTAGGTATCATCGGTTGAGGTTTTGAGGCATTATAATTTTAAGCTACATATTGACCAATTATCTGATACCTCCTAATGGTAATTTTCTGGTGTCTATATATGCAGGTATGAGTTATCCTAGGTGCGCGCGCTCAAGTATTAGTTTTTTCCCAGCACTGTCATAATCCACCTGGGCCTGTCGTTGCGGCTGCGAGGTTTGCTCCGCTTGTTCACTGTCTGTCGTTTGATGCCCATCAAGCGAAATTCAATCACACTCAATCAAAAACGCCCAGCGTTTAGCGTGTCATGACAAATGACACAATTGACAAGCAGGTATCACTTATCAGAGCAAACAAAAGCGGCTTTCGATTGAAAGGGCCACAGGCAGTTCGCCAAAGGCGAGCATTTGATCAAAACTCAGGCAGGTGACCACGTGACCGCATGTCTCTGCTCCGGTGGCAGCAAGCTTTTGGCTTGTTGCTAAAGGGTGTGTCGACATTGGGTCAGGGATTAATGTGTGATGTTGTTGCCTCCTATCTCGTATCGAGGTTGTACTAGCCCGCTGCCGTCATGATTCCACATCAATTCAGGGTCCCCACTCCCAAGTATTTTTGTGTGATTCTGGCTGATTGTCCGAACCGATATCGAAAAAGCGGTAAATTGGGCATTCAAAGCCAGAGGCTGAATTCGAACGCTCCTGCACAGCGGAAAGGGCGAAGATGAGGTTGCGGATGGCGAAGATTCGGGTTCCGCGAATCAAGGCCTGCGGATTGGGTTGCGGGAATTAGTGTCGTGTGGTAGACTGAATTGATGTGGTTGAGCAGGGGGACCTTGTATTCTTGATCGATGCGAATAACGAAGGGATCTTTTGCGAGGGTCATGAGAGTTTGTTACTTGGGCAGGTCTTTCGTTTGATCATAGTGGGATGAAACACTGATGACGCCGGAGTGCCCAAAGGTATCGCCGAGCTCTTGGAGACCGATCCAAAGTATCGACGTCGCAACTTACGAGGGCCTATTGGCTATGCTGTTGGCGAATGAGACAGCCATGTTATGGGGTGAGAAAAAGTTGATAGTACGAGTATGATCTTGAATGCGGAAGAGGAGCCCGGTGGTGCGCAAAAAAAATCTGCTGCTCTGGTCTTTGCCCATGCATCTATCTCCGACGCGTGGTGACCCGAAGAAAAATCTCTTCCATGGTAAACTTTTCTAGAACCATCACGACAGCGTACAATGCTGTAAGCCTGTAATGTCCCAACTGATTTATTACATAACTGATAACAGTGATGATTCCCAAAAATGTGTGCCCGAACCGTTCCGGCTCCATTTGCACCGATCGTCGAAGATAATTTAGCCTTGATGTCACGTTCCTTGAATTTGCCTCCACTTCGATTTTCACAGTTTTGCCTTATCCGCGCGCCAAAGACGCGTCGGGTGGATGTGAGGCAGACGCGACGCGACGCGTCAAAAAAACGTCACACTCTCAGTCGGTGTTGAGGCGATCATGGGACAATGGATGGTACAGAATGCGGATCAGAAGCTGCCCGTCAAGATTTGCTGTTGAGCCGTTCATCCCGTCTGTCTCTCTCTGTGTCCGGGTTGTTCGATGGAAACTGGAGTTGCCCGCCGATACCTGGGAAAGGCTCAAGGCGGCAACGATCAAGGAACTTCAGGTCTATTTCAGCGATTCGTTGGCAAAGTAGGCAAATCAGAGTCAATTATACGACGATGGCGACGAACGAACGTTCCATCCTCACGCAGAGAGTTGCGTCGGTACGTGATTGCTTGAAGCCTAAAACCACTGGTTGCTGCACTAATAGCTAATCGATCATTGAGGATCTGGTGGCTGGTCAACAGTGCATCTACACGGGCTTCTGTGAAGAGGCTTGGGAGCAAAACTGAACGGTTCCATTCGGTATATCCAGAAGAAGTGTCCAAGGTGAATAATATTTGTTAGAGAACGAGGACATGATGATGAAGAAGAGAGAAGTCGTCTGAAGAGTTAAAGTAGAAGCGGGCAGAGACCATGAGGGGAGTTTAGAGTTCAGAGTTCAGACTTAGGGATCAGAAGAATCGAGAGAGGGAAGAGACCGGGATCGGCTGGAATGAGCCGCAAGCATGATGTGCAAAAGGTCGAATGGGAGAAGGCAACTCGTGTGATGCGAGCAATGTAAGGTACCGGCAGTGTGACTGGAGGAAACCACGAATGTCGGCGCCTCCACCACCCAGGCGACTCTGTCCCCTGCAGCATTTTCGCAAGCTCAGCAGGTAGCCGCGCTCCTACACCCTCTGCCTCCGAGACCATGGTCTTTACCATCTCAGCCGAATCAGTCGAAGCAGAGAAACCATTCGGACGCATATCGGCAGTAATGGAACATTCCGATCTTGAGGGCGGGATCGGAAATGATGTAGTTGGAAATAGGGGAGGGGCGGTTGTTCGGGAGCCAGAAGAGTCGCTAATCGTCTGTGGCGAGCAGAGGGTGGTCGCGGGAGCAGGCGCGAAGCACCTTATTCACGGGCGTCTTGGGGAGGACGGAGATGGTATTACGTGCGTATCGGTCGATTCCTAAATGCGGACCAACCCCCTCCTCCTTCTGTTCCCCAACGACCACAGCGTGAGTCACGGCCAGCCCAGCCTCAACAACCAGCGCGGAAATAAATAGGTCTTTCCGTTTCACAAATACCGCACGAATGGCTGCGGATCGTGCAAATCTCGTCGTCCCCGACTCGGGGCGAATTCGAACAGCTACCTACTCCACCCGACGCCTCCGAACGCTGCCCAACACCGTCCAGCTTCCTCTTTGAGCGGTAATTCAAGACGGGATATCGCGCCAACGTCATCACGGCGCGCTTCTTCTCTACGCTCCTGAGCGACGTCGTCGGCACTCTCACCGCCATTGCCCGTCCAGTGTGCGATCAGATTCGAGCTCTCCATGTCGACGCGACTCCCTCTCCCCTTCTCTCTGTGTCGGAGACCGGCGGCATGATTGATTGAAGGCAGGTTGCCGGGCGGCTCTCTCGGCAGACACTGGCTCTCGGCCTCGGTGTTGGACTCGGGCCTCTAGCCCCTTCGGCAGCTTTCGGAGGCCGTTTTCACTCGCCCAATGTGCAATCCTGGTGGAGTTTGGTGATGACCCTGCCGGATGTTCACGTTACGAATGACTCGCTTCCCGTCTTCCCGACGTCGAAAGCTTTAAAAGTCAAAACCGTGTTTTCTCAGCAATGGCGAGTCCGTTTAAAATGAAGCTTGAACCCCTTATTTATACCATCTCAGCACTGAGCACGTTCAGAACCAACTTTTAATCACAAGTCATAAACTATTGATGGCACGCAATCGATTTTTGAACGTGCAAAACAGGAAAAAAAACGCCATTTTCCCTGTAAGAAGAAAATCATATCGGTGAAAACCAGACCGTTTTTTTTCCTTCTTTTTTTCTTGTTGTTTCCGTAACCGTATCTAAAACTAGTCTGGATGAAAAACTGACTCAGGGCTCAGGAACATCGCGCTGGAAGTCTTTCACCACAAGTGCAGCCTGCAACTCGTTCGCCTCAGGGTCGGGCGAGTGGTGATCAGTAACATGGCCAACTATTCAGACTATTCACTTTTGCGCGCCTGTGGCCCTTCACTTTCTTTCCACCAAATCGCTGCTACGACACGTCAGCGCTCCAGAGGAGACGGTACAGATGCACGCGTCTCGCCCCTCAACACAAACGGCTCGAGATTTCTCGACAAACAAGCTGGAGCTGAGCGCGGATATGACTACGAGCTCACAAATGCGCGGGCCGGCGTCGAGCTCTACGGAATTCAATTCTGGATCAGAAGAACCTCCCACGCAACAAGATCCTCATCACGCTCCGGAATCAAGTTCGACATCACACCCAGTGCTCGGCGTGACTATGGCGACTATCGACTATGAACAGCTACAGTTGCATAAGGCTATGTGAGACTATAGTCATAGTTGTTCATAGTCGCAACTATGACTATGACTATGACTATGACTATGGGCCGCCGCGGCCGCGACAATAGCTGTCATAGTCGCCCGCTTTTTCGAAGAAGGTAGACGGAGCGCTATAGTCCGACTATAGTGCCGCTATATGACTATAGTCTCGCTGATAAATTCATAACCTTGTTCCAAGACTATGGTGTCACTACAGTCGCGCTATAGCGTTTTCTATTCCGATTTGCCATAGTCGGATCTGTACGGCTATAGTCGCCTGACATAGTCGCACTATGTCCGCTTCTTGGAGTCAGCGATGACTATAGCGGTGACATAGTCTGACTATAACGTTTCACTTATCTTGGCAACTGTAGCTGCTTCGAGATGCGTTGCTGACATGGTGGCACTATAGTGGTAAAGCAGGTCTGCGAGACTATGAGAAACTATAGCCGACTATGTGAATCATCACATAGTCTAACTATAGCCACAGCGCTTTGCCCGTAAAAACGTGGGAAGTCACCACATCATGTTCAGAGCGATACGGAGAGGACATGACGTCCTGTATTATAGTAGCGAACCGATCCAAGCGGTGTCTCTCCGAAGTTTCGTTTGTCCACGCTGGTTCCAGGGGATCTTGCTTGTACCAACTACCAGCTGCATAGATAGCGAAGGAGAGTGTTGGTCGCGACGATACCATAGCTCCCGTGAGCCGAAGTCTGCTGTGGAGTTGGAATAGAGATGGGAACGCCAAGCGGAGGAACGGCGCTACCAGCGAAGAACGAACGGAGCCTGTCAAGAAGCCAGCTCGGTATGGTACCCCCCATAGAGCAGCCATAGAATACCGCGCCGGAACGAATACTGACAAGAACGACCGCCCAGTGATTGTCGTCAACGTTCACAACGCCGCCAAAAAGTGGATTCCCCACAGGAAGTTGAAGGAATGGATCAAGTCGACTGTTTCGGATCAAGTCGACTGTTTCGAATGTGTTGGAACTTTTCTTGGGATGGGTTGATTTGGAACTTGAGCCACTGGAAAAAAGTTGTGTCCGCGCGCCCCCACAATGGAAATCGCGGCTGGGAGAGCGAAATCATGAGGTCGATTATTTGATCAAGAATCCAATTCTCGCCGTGTAGTGTTCCTAGATCGCACATCGTCAACCCCATTGAGGTCAGCGACTTCACCACAGGAGTCCTTGACCGTCCTTGTACCGGAGGGATGATAATTTGCGAGCTGCTTGCGCAGATCTCAGAAAAGATAGCTGCAGGCGGAAAGCTAAATTGTCAACGCCGCTCGATCGCATCGTTTTGCCCGTTTGGCATTAGAGCTTAGCAGCTTAGTGCTTAGCGGCCATAAAACCGTAAGTACGCTTTTATGTACTAATAATGGCTCGCATTTCCAAAAGAAGCTTGATAGCGGTCTCCGCCGATGGACCAAAATACGCTTCTGAAGCCTTCGGCAGCTTTTTGGGCGGCCATTCCTAAGAGATCGGCGACTTGATACTGGGAACTATAGTGTAATTACAGCCGACTATAGTGGGATGCGGAAGAGAAGAACATAGTCTGGTGTCTGACTATAGCCTCGCAAATCTGCCTCGAAATTGCGAGAGATCTACGGCTATAGTCATCATAGTGTGACAGGTGACTATAGTTGTAAATGCCCGCAAAAAAAGCAGTTGAGACTATCGCCGACTATGGCGGCTATAGTCAGACTCTCGACTATGACTATTTCCAAAAATCGAAAAACGCCTACGGCTATGACTATGACTATGCAAAAAAAACGTGCGACTATTGCCGGAGCCGAGCACTGATCACACCTCGTTTCTCCTCCACCCTTCGCTTCGCCCCTATAGTAACATACTACGATAGTATGTGCCTCCGCGCCGAAATTTTCAAATAGCATACAGTATTACTAATTCCTATTGAATTTTGGTTTAGGATACTAAAGACTACAGTTTACTGTTTGGCACAAACTGGAGCATGTACATCTATTATACTATAGTATACTCAATTTAGTACTATGGTATACTAGTATACTATTCTGCCAGAATACGAAGAAAAGGATACTTCATAAATTACTATAGTATACTGCATCACATACTATAGTATGATCAACAGTATACTATCGTGATGCTGTAGCGGATGTATAGATCCCGCTCTTCTTCTCTCATTCCTCACTTATACCATTCCCATCCTATTCCCGATCCGTCCTTTACATATCTTATCTTATCACCCGTTCCACCACGTGGCATTCCTTCCTCACTTGTACTCTTCACCACTGTAGCTGTCCTCTTCCCTTTCTCTCACCATCCATTCACTCATCCTTTCACTACAAATTAACCGTAGCATCTTACTCCGCTACAGATGCTAGTCTGAACTCTGATCTGCAAAACAAGCCACTTTGAAAGGGCTGCCGTAGTTTACTAGGGGTATTCAGTATTCGCTGAGTTCTTCAGCGAACACCGTAACCCTAACCAATGTCCAAAATGTTTTGTTGATTTTTTGCGGTTCTGGAATCTGCTGAAGATTTCAGAGCGAACTGAAGAACTCATCGCAGAAAAAAGTGCGATGAAGTCTTCAGTTTCGTCTGAGTTCTTCAGTTTTTTTCGGTTTTCTGAAGAAATGTACCACTATTGAATACCCCTACTTTAGCAACTTACCATGTAGGAGGGTATGCTCCGCAACTTACTTTAGCATGCTACAAAACATGCTATAGTATACTAATATGACACCTAAATGTTATTATTCTGGCCTCCGGAAGGGTCTTTTCGACCTAATTTTGCTCTAGTATACTATATTAATACATATATTAATTATTAATACATATATTAATTATTAATACATGTAGCTTACCATTTTTGACTAACATACTATAGTAGGTTATAGTAAAAATAGTATACTATCCAATAATATTTAGTATCCTGCAGCTGGTGTGGCTTCGCTCCATGTTACCGCATCCTGAGTGCCGAGCTTGTATGCTTTGAGCAGAACGTCTTCATCTGTGTCGGCCAGCGCTAAGGCCATGGTGTGTGTTGTGTGTTGGAAGTTGAGATGAGAGGAAGATGGTGGTGGCTAGTGGCTCGTGCATGATGGTTAGAATTCAAAATGCCAGCAGCTCATCTCACCAACAACCACCACACGACCACCACCACCAGCAGCACACACTCGTACATACATCAATCAATCAAACGTCACATACACAACACACGCACTTCACGAACACCCCACGAACCCCCCACGCTCGAATATCCCCTCGCACAACTTACGCACGAATACCCACGAACACCCTCGCATTCAAATCTGTGAGTAGCCTCACAGTTCCGCTCTCACAGACCTTTCGCTGACATCTTTTCCATTGCAGTTCTACGTACAATAATGACCATCAAGACGCGCATCCAGCAGCTGTGGGCGGCGAGGGAGGAGGGATGGGAATACCTGAAGGCCGGAGTTGCTGCTGCTTCCGCCTTCTCGGCATCGATGAAGACGGAGGAGGGGGACGTGGGGGAAGGCACTGCTGCGGGCAGGGGCACGGCTGTGGGCACGGGCACGGCTGCGGGTCTGAAGGGGTTGGGGGGCTGCGGAAGGTGGAGAACCTCAAGGAGGAGGTGAGGGTGGGGATGGCGGGGCAGTCGGCCCGCATTGCTTCCACTCATCAAGCGCTGGCCACTGCCCTCGTCGGGATGAAGGAAGGGTTGAAGGAGCTGGTGGAGGCGACGAGGAAGAGGAAGAGGGGCGACGACGAGGAGGACGACGAAGAGGAGGAGGATGAGTGGGAAGAGGAGGAGGAGGAAGACCGGCAGGTGGGTCGCGCGGCGCGAGCCCTCAGGCGGGATGGTCTCCAAGTCTACGGCGCTCTCTCCTCCCTGGTCGCGAAGACGGGGAGGAGGTATCACACTAAGGCCGCAATACTGGAGGAGACGGGCCAGCGGCAGGCCACACTCAGCCAAAACAAGATCTCAAACGCCCTGACGAGGTGCAAGGATCTCTTCTATTTCGAGCCGAACTTCGCCGGCTGGGGCATCGTTCCCGAAAACGCTCAACGCTAGGCTTCCCTTCTCCAGCATCATCATCGATACCTTTCTCTCAGCATCATCATTCAATACCCTTCTCCCCTTCTGCCGCATTCCATCATCGTACTCGCAACTTGTGTAAAACACAATTGTATCCATAATCCATACCCCGTAAGTACACGATTCCCCTTCAGGGGAGCACAACATTGTACCGCGTGCGTCTCTCACATTCGATTATGATTCCGTCAAATGGTTTCTCCTTCTTGTCGTATCCTCGCCAACATGACCCGCATCATACAGCGAAGAGACAACGATGACGAGCAGGTCACGGCCTGGCAGGGCGTCAGCGCCAACCTGTCTACAAGTGTGCAGGCGGCCTCTGACGCCGCTGCAATCAGACAGGCAGCAATAGACCGGTCAGTAGAGCTTATTTTCTTTTCCGCGCCTTATTTTCTGTCCTCGATTGCTGATCTTTTATCTTATCTGTTTGGACCTTACGGGTAAAGGCTTCGAGCCGAGATCCACGCCGCGGAGGAGCAAGCACCAGCTCCCGATTCTCCACAGCAGCGGTTAGTAGTTTTTTATTTTTATTTTCTTTCATTTTTTTATTTTCCCTCTCGCTCATTGCGCTCAGCGGGGCTTTCTGTTTCTTTTACAGCCCATCGTCCCCAGAATATGCCGGAACGTCCGTCGGGAAGGCAATCAGTTCCGACGTCGGGTCAGGACAGAAAACTGGCCCATCAGCCGGCGAATAGCTCAGGCAACATCTCCACTTCATCGAACCGGGCGACGAGGGCAACTCGCGCCGCCGCCGCCGCCCCCACTCGAGTGGACTTGGCGGTTACATGGCTAACGCTAATGGCTAATTCCTAAACTTCAATTCTATTTTTTCCGAAGCCAAGAACACGCAAGGCTTGATGGAGCGAATCCGGCGGGAGCCGACGGGATTGGAGGACCTGATCGCGCAGCAGGCATGGGCGGGGCGGGCGCCCGGACAGGAGAAGCCGGAGGCACTGCGGGGACGGCGGGGACAGCGAGATTGATAACGGGGGCGGGGGCGCCTTCGGCTGCCCGACGGGCGAGGTAGTATTCCTCCGCCGCGTCGAGGACAATACGGGCGAGGCGGATGGCCACTATAGGCATGGAGGGCGCCTCAGGTGGGCCGGCGGGCTCGGCGGCGGCGCGGGCGCCGAACAAGGAAGCTCCGAACTTGAGAATGGCGTCCATTTCTGTAGTGATTGTATGTGAATTTACTGTCATTAAGAACATTATTAAGATTGTAAGTAACTACTGAGTCAGATTGGCAATGTATGCTGAGTTCCAATCTAACTCACCAGGAGAAAGCGGAGACGGAAGCGGCTAGAGGCTAGAGGCTAGAGGCCTTTTGAGGCAATGTGAGGGATGCGGAGGGTGGAAAGTCCAGCGCGCTTTCACTGCATTAGCATTGCCACAAAGTACTGATTTAAATATCATCATCTAAAAATCCCACTCAGACTAAAGCAGACCGCAGAGAGGAACGGACGATTGATTAATTCCAAGGATGAGGATGCTTTCTAGGGAGAGGGGGTATCACTTGCGGACCAGGGGGAGCATACAATAATTAGAAGAGAAGAGGAGAAAGCTCTTCAGACGAGGGCCCAGCCCAAGCTGTTGGTGTAGATGACGAGGTCGCTGCGGAAGAGATTTGAACCGAAATAAGACAATTCCCCAAATTGCTGCTTTACCTTTAAGCTGGGAATGCCTTAAATATGTACTGTTTTTCCCCATTTATATAGGTAAATTTTCCCTATTTATATAGGTAAAAAAAGGAGGGCTATAACCTTCCCTCATTATCCCATTCAACATTCAAATGTTCAGACATTACCAATTTTTCACATATTTGAGATACATATTGTCAATACAAGGCCCCTCGGAGTGATGGACGCGACCTCCACCACCTCCTCTGTCTCTGAAAATCCCAATCCACCTCTCGCGCATTGGGCCAACCCGCGCCGAGGCCGCCCGATCCACCTTCAAGGCCGCCTGAGGATCGTCTCTTCGGAAGAGACATCCAAGACCGTGAAGCTCATACAGCTTGCCCTGGAGCGCCACTGCGACGGCTGCGGGGTCTGCTTCGCCATCGGACGGCCATTCAATCATACTTATAGCCGATACCAGGAGAAAAAGCAGCGGCCCCTCAAGAAACTCGCCCAGCCAACTTTCATCTCCTATAGCTCATGCTTCCGCAGCTGGATGCCCCAGCTTGCGTGCGGCTGCGCTCGGCTGGCGGCGGGCTCGAGGGGCTACACCAGGGTAGCCGACACTCATATGGGCGATCGAACCGTCATCCGCGACATCCTGAGTGTCCTGGTTCAACAACCTCAAGCTTTCAATCGGGCACTTGGGAAGCTTCGATCTGGCCTCGGATCTTCCCCCCCCCGTTGCTGCCGACTTCCAGATGCCTTCCGTCGCTGAACTCCCCTCCGCCTGGCTGGCTAAGATTTCATTGAGGGGTCTCCGCGTCCCTGCTCGCGCACTCGCACTGCCACGTCGGTTTCACTGCCACCTACCTTCCGGCGCTGCCTCAAATTGGAGGACTAAGGCCAACGTCGACATTGTCGTTACGTCCTCGTCTGCCACCACTGGCAGTCGGGCTCCCGGCTCATCGTCGTCTGAGTCTACCCAGGGCCCCGCCACCATCGCTCCTCCCGCCGCGCGCATCTTCTCTTGGTCCATCTCCGCGGACTGAATCCCGTGGCCATACAAACCCAGGAACCCCAAGGAGATTCGATGGCATATCGACAGTAATTTTGACAGATTAAATAATCTCAGCAAGAGAGTGATCGTGGAAAAATATGGAGGTCGGAAGGAAGGCTAATGGGCGTGGGCACGATTCGAGCAGGGCCGCATCGGGAATCAGGTGCTTAGCAAAGCACGCCACAAGGCTGCTACATCCGGCACTGGGGAAGAAGGAAAGGCCGTAACGTCCGTCGGGAAGGCAATCAGTTCCGACGTCGGGTCAGGACAGAAAACTGACCCATCAGCCGGCGAATAGCTCGGGCAACATCTCCGCTTCATCGAACCGGGCGACGAGGGCAACTCGCGCCGCCGCCGCCGCCGCTCGAGTGAACTTGGCGGTTGCCGACCGGAGTTCGTCGTCCTCTGCCTCTATAGAAGAGATTGAACAGGGGCTCAGTGGGGCAGCCGAAACGACACAGCTCAAAGGAAAGGATATGGTAGAGCCCAAGGACAAGGGACAGGGTCCGTGCGGACGAGGGATAACCAGTCCGGAGAAGGCAAAGCAACCCGTGATCGGCAAAGATAGAAGGAAAGGCAAGGACAAGAAGAACGTTACCAAGCCGCCGTCGCGCAAGCGGAGACGATCGTATCTACAGCATATTCTTACGATAGCGTACGCGGAATAGAAGTTTGATCGCGTCAATATTGAGCCGCTGGGGTTACTTGGCCTGTCAAACTTCACACACATGCGTCTGAGAGGCAGAAGTATCGAATGAGCGAAACCCCATCAAATGTTTGCATAGTTTCCCCTTTCAAGCACAGTGAGGGTTGTGGTCGGGAATGGGAAACTGCAGAGCTGGAATGGTTAAGGATGGTCCCGGAGTAGGCCCCGGAGCTGGCATTCCCGGAATCCGGGATTCACTCCACACGGAGACGGAGCGCGGAGCTGTCTGAAGACCTCCCGGAGTGCGTCAATTTTCCCCGGAGCGAATTCCGCGGGTGAGGGCAGTTTTTCCCGGAGCCCGGAGTAACTTCCTAACCAGCAGCTCAAAATCCCCGGAGCGCGGAGTAATTCGGTTGTATTGACAAATTCCCCCGGAATACCGCGGAGCAAACCCGGAGCTCATATTTGATTGGTCACGTGATGTCAAAAAATGGAAGAAGCCACATTTTTACCGCCGAAAGAGGCAAACGGGGTCCGTGCATCTCCAGTTTGGTAGCCGTTCGTCGTCTCAGTTCTCGTCCAGGGCCGTAGGAGTAGTTCGCGTGATGATCATATGCTCCGGAAGGTCAACTTCCTTCCCGCAAAACACGTTTTTGATGACTCCAGAGTCCAGACTGATGATTTGCAACCCCGGAATTCTGCGGAATTCCGTGCTCTGGGGCCCCGGAGCTCGCACCACTTTTTTCCGGGCAAACCAATTTGTCCCGACTCCCGGAGTACGGAGCAGATTTTCACAGGGAGCCCAGCTCCGGGAATTTCGGAGCGTTGCTGTGTCAGATTGTTCGAAATTCCCCGGAAACGGAGCCAAGCTGCCAACAGCCAAATTCCGCACGGAGCCCAACGCCGGACTCCGGGCTCCGTGGATTTACTCCGGGACCATCCTTAGGACTGGTCAGACGTTGAGGATCAAACCTTCATGGAACTTAACATTGATCGATTCGATACCATCAGCACTAGTGAAATCTCGCCGACGCATCCTGTTAAAACAATTAGAGATTTGTCCGCGACGTCATTTGCAGTGGTCGGCTACGACAATAGTCACACGATTTTGGGCATAGTCATAGACCATAGTCATAGTCATAAGCAGTTTCTGAAAAAAACGAAACAGTCATAGTCATAACTCATGATCAGACTAAAGTCCACATAGTCGACTATAGTCACAAGAGCATATATAAAAGACTGATGAGACCATAGTCAGACTGTTTTGCTGTGACTATAGCTTTTGACGAGAAAATTGAGACTATAGTCAGACACTCAGACTATTCCGGTGAAAATGTCTGTGATTATACTTTATAATCAAACTCTCAGATTTGCAGATCAATGTCATAGCTATAGTCAGACTTACACTGATAGTCAGACTATAGTACAGCTATAGTCAGATGTCAGACTTTCAAGACTGATAGTCAGCTGTCAGACTATAGTCCAGCTATAGTTGCTGAATAATGTGACTATAGTCGCAATAGTCTGGCTATTGCCATTTTTCACCAGAATGAGTGACTATGTACGCTATAGACCTATAGTTAAACTATCCTCGGCGCATAGTCATAGTCACAAATAGTCACTCTTATGACTATGACTATAATTCCCATAGTCACATGCGACTATAGTCATGAGTAGTCATAGTCACCCATAGTCACCCCGATCACTGCACATCACCCTTTTCTTCTCCTCTACGTTTTATCACACCTCTACGATCTCCTCTCTGAAATCTTCGGACCTTCGTCTTTGAACCTTTGGGCTTTGGCCCTTTGCACCGACTCTCGAGTCCCTCGTCGTATCGCTTCCGAGTTCCGACACCTCCTCTCTCCTCTCTCGTCTCTCTCTCCGTCTCACATACACTACCTCTCCCTCTTCTGTCCTTTGCCTTTGGCACGACCTGCGAGGCATATCTCTTCTCTCTTCCTTTTGTTACAGCCAGGGCTCGGCAAAACTATACCGACTATGAAACTAAGGAAACCGACTAAGCCTTAGTCCCGACTAAAACTAAGCCTGACTAAGCTTAGTTTGGCATCCGACTATGACTATGACTAACGATCGTCCGGGACCGACTATAGTCGGGCTTAGTTTGGTTAGTCGGACCGTTGGTCGCAGCATTTGGCCAGTCTAACTTCTTCCTCGACGTCAACGTGCCAGGTTTGGGGTTATTATACGATTCCGCAACAAGTTCCATCTCCTATGCACCTTTCTAGCGCCGCTGTGACTAAGCTCCGACTATAGTCCGGATGTTTCGACTATTGAGCGCATGTATCCGACTATTAGCCGAAATAACTTTGATGGCCAATTTGTCATGCTTACGTAATGCACTTTTTTCTACCCTGTCCCGTTTGGCGTCCTCCACCTTCTCATCATTCGACAACCATCAGCTTCATCACACTATGGGAGAACTCCAAGCTCAGTACGACGTACGCGCCCACGACAAACATGACATCCCACATGCTCAAGAGGTCCTGCGCGAAGGATTAAGGCTTTTCTGGCCCGCAGAGGGGTACGACTTTGATAGCATCTACCAAAAGCTATTCGGAACTCCTCTCTCGCCCGGCAACACCACTCTCCGGTCATATGTTCGACCTAACCAGAGTCTCTCTTACATGGACACGCGCGGTGCGGGACCGTACGGTCCTCGTGGAGAACTCTACCTTTTCATGTGTCTTCACTACCGGGCCTGCCAACTCGGTCTGTCATTCGACCACATCAACAAAGTCGACGATTGTCTCATCCCCGAGTTGGCCGCTCAGCTCCTTCACATCGACGCCGGCTATCCCATTGAAGAGGCCCGCGAACACATCACTGCCGGTGCCGCATTCGGACGCCTAATCCATACTTTGTCCTTGGCCGTACTCCAGCAAGCTGCTCGATGGATTGTACCTGATCCTCCCAAGAATCCACCGACCAATCTTTCCGCCAACGATCATCTTCAACAGCTGGCAGAGGCCGCCTGTAGCCGCAGAATCGAGGACGCCCAACAAAACGCGGCATCGAGGACCCAGGAACTTCAAGACCACATCGCCGCCTCATCTTCAAGAATTCAACAGCTACAGGATGAACTTGATACGTCTAGCTCCGCGGTGCAACGGCTCCAAGCTGAGCTCGTTGAAACCGAATCTACAGTGCATCGCTTACAGGAGGAGGTCTCTGCCTCCCAGAACGAGCTCACCTCAACCAAGGCCGCCCTACGTGGGTTTGAAGATACTTCCGCTGCATGCCAGGCCGGTCTCTCCGCATCGATAGCCAGGGAGCGTCAGCTTCAAGAAGAACATTCCAAGTCAACGGCCAAACTACAACAACTCTTGGAAGAGCTTGCTACTTGTAACGGTAATCTCTCCGCGTCAACGTCCAAGTCAAATCAGCTTCAAGACGCTCTCACTGCATGCCAGGCCGACCTCTCTGCATCGATTGCCAGAGAACGCCAGCTACAAGACGAACTGTCCGCATCAATGGCCAGAGGACAACAAGTCCAGCAGGAGTTGGCCACATGCAAAGACAACTCTCAGCCTCCACGACCAAGTCCAATCAGCTCCAAGAAGAACTCATTGCCTTTCGGGACAACCGAGGAGACCGCCATCATCCAGTGGAATGCCCAAAAGACGTTGCACATCCTTCGTCTTCGGCATCTCCGTCAGCCACACGCAAATGTCGACCGGTTCCCTTACAAGGTCAGCAAGATATACATCCACACGTATTTGGGATGAAGAACCTCCTCATACACAAACGTGACGTGTATTCGTGGATGCGCGGACCCGGTCGCTACAAGTCCTACTCTCGAATTGGAGCAGGTTCGCAGGGTTCCGTCTATCGTGCGATGGATCTGCTCCGCCCTGAGCCGGTGGCCATCAAATCTGTCAGCGGCAAAGTGAAAGAGTCGTTTCCTCGCACGCTGTGGAACGAAATCGGAGCTCTGACGCGGATCGAGCACCCGAACGTTATCCAGCTGCGCGATGTCCTTCTCGTGCAGCTGGATGGTCGGCCACAGATGCATCTCGTTCTCGACTTCTGCGAGACGGACTTGCTGCAGGTGTTGTCCTCAAACTCCACACGCCAGCAGCTTACCGCTCCAGTGGTTCAGACTTTGATGTCCCAAGTCGCCCGAGGGCTACAGGCGGTGCATCAGGTAAGTAGACTTTCAACGTGCAGGTCATCCTGAATATATGGAGCCGCTCATTCATTAGCCGTCAACATCTAACAGGCAGGTATCGCGCATTTCGACCTCAAGCCTGCAAACATCCTCATCGGATCCGACGGTCGAGTTCGGATTGGCGACTTCGGACTCGCTGAGGACCTTAGACAGCCTCATCCTTCCACTCGTAGACAGGCTGTGGTGAGCCTGTGGTACAGATCGCCTGAAGCCTTACTGCGGTCGATCGACGTCGGAAGCTTCGTAGACGTATGGAGCTTCGGAGTCGTTCTGGCTCAGTTGCTTGATCCCACGGGAGTGCCTCCTTGGTTTACCGGTCAGGCCGATGAGATGATCAGTCACATTGCAGCTGATATGGGCCTGGTCGGGCGAGAGCTTTGGCCCGGATCAGACGAGCTTCCAGGAGCTCTTTCCGACGAAAACATCGCGTATAGTGACCCCGTCGAGGAGTGATTCGAAGCATAGCATTACCTCCCGGCGTTGCTTCTCGGGCACCGCTGCCTAGTCGGTTGCGGGCGATGCGCGGAGCGGACAACACATATGATGAATTAATCGAGGCCTTACCGCACATCCTCGTCGTGGATCCGTCCAGGCGTCCTTCTATGACCGCCATTGTCTCCCAAAGTGTCGTATTGAGCGGTCCTGCACAGGGTTCTCTTCCACGCTTCCCGTCCAGACACACCTCAGAACGTTGATGATCACGTTTACGTCTTGTCTTGTGTTGGTATTGCCGTATTGATGTAGCTATGTGCGCCGGTGGGACGTGTGTACCGGTGTGAGCACCGCGAATCTCATCCTGATGCATCAACTAAGGCTATTTTTCGGCTAATAATCGACCAAGTTCGATCAAATATCGACCAATAGCCACAGCTTCCGACTAATAGCCGCGTTAGTCGGATCTATGGTCATTTGTGTTGTTTTGAGATTTGGGTGGAAATTCGAGTAGAAGATTGTCCGACCAGAGACACAACCTGATGCACGCACAACATCACCATTCATCGTACACCACACAACGAAGTAACGAACACAACATTTCCAAACACCACATCGTCGTCTTCTGATCTGTCTCGACGATGTTCGAGAGGACGTGCTTTTGGTCGTCCGAGGATTGTCCTGGAGGTGGAGGGCGAGCGTGCAGCTATGGCGACGTGCTTGATCGGAGACGCCGTCGACTGTGATGTCCCAGCTTGCGAGCTGTGAGAGCCATCTCTCAGCTGCGACCATGTTTGAGAGGAGGGTTCCTTCACGAATTCTTCCCACCACAGCTTCGTCCCTGGGTCGTTGACCTTGGGCTGCGAAGGTAGACCTGAATGAGTGTTCGTTCGCACGCTATACAAGTCAGGGGAACAAGCACTCACGATCATGGCTGTGACGGATGACGGAAGCGTTTTGTTTGCATCGGTCTGCTGGGAAGTAGAGCTCCTTGCGTGGAAAGCGAAGTTGCTCCACGCTTGGCCGACGTTGGGCGGGAGGTTGAGCTCGTCGAGTTGAGAGTGGAAGGGCTGATCTGGTAGATTTTCAAAGGCATACTGCCGACGAGGTCGAAAATGATGGGGTCGTACGCGGGGGAGCCGCGTCGGTCATTGTGGATGAGTCGACTGATGATGTGAGTTGTGCACGATCACCAAGGGAGTAGGGTGGTGGTGGTGGAAAGTTGAGAGCAGCTCAGTGTTCTGCATGCGAGGTGAAGAGAAGATGCACGCGGTCCCGACTAAAAACCTTGGTAACGAGACTAAGGGTCATAGTCGGTCATAGTCGGTCTTCGGCGGAAGATTTTCAAAATTATTTATCGCAAAATACCTGCGATGCGGAAAATAGTTTCCTTAGTCAGATGTTAGTTTGACTAATCCGACTATTAGTTGCTTAGTCAAAAGGTAGTCACACTCCTTTCCGACTAAGCCAAACTAAGCAAACTATGAGACTAATAGTCCCGATTAGACTAGACTATTGGAGGATCCGTGGCAATGTGACTATGACTATGACTAAGGAAATCCAAAAATCACCGACTATTAGTCGTTGCCGAGCCCTGGTTACAGCTAGTCAGCTACATACACTTCTTCCTATATCCAGTGTTTAACATACTATGGTAGTATATACTATTCCTATATACTATAGTATATATACTATTTGCAAAAACATACTATATACTATTTGGTTTTTGAGAATTTTTTTTGAAACATACTATATACTATTTGAAATTTTGGACAGGGATATAGTATACTATAGTATAAATTTTGGTCCGGATGCTCCAAAAATCCTGAGTGAGGTAGTATAGTATACTATAGTGATACTATACTCCACAAGAAGGTAGTATTTTTATACTATAGTATACTATTTCGGAAAGACGGAGTATAGTATGTGTATAGTATGGATATACTACTAGTATACTACTAGTATAGTATGGCTATAGGATATTTCCGATGAAATTAATACATTTTTGGAATTCATAGTATTTATATACTATAGTATGTTGTCGCATGATTCACCAACCTACTATAGTATGACTATAGTAGCACTGAGAAGTAGTATCGTAGGACTATACTAGTAGTATAGTATATTGTCTTCTTGTGACAATGTTTATGTCATGCTTAGTCATCAACAGCGTCCCTTTTTTCTTTCTCATTCGGCGTCTTTGGACATCTCATCACCCGTTTCTTCCTTCACGACCATCAACCCTCATATCACCCAATACCCCCGGTCCTCCCCAACGCTGAATCATGAGCAAGCGGAAGGAAAACGCGGTCATCACCAACAAAGCCCCGAAACGCCCATACCTCGGACCCACTTCTAAGGGAGATTTGATGGCATCATCTTCTTTCCCGCAACTGCCCAGCCTCGACTCGGAGCTCTCAAATTCCACCTACCAAGAGTTGCTCAGCTTTGGGAGAAGGCGCGGCTGGCCAACGGAGGTCGAGCTTTCGGTCACGGAAAGGATCTTTGTCGATGACTGTGCGTGCACAGACGAGCTGTTGGTTGATCTGGGCAAGGAGATTCAGGCACGTCCCCACGACTTTCGCCTCACCGATCTCAGAGGTGCAGGCTACTACGGACCTTACCATTCTCTGCTAGTTACGGACACCATCAAGCAGCGTCTACGACAAGCTGTCACAGAGTGTTCCGAACTTTCCCTGGCGCGCGCCGCGGAACAAATTCTTCCTCTCTTGTTTCTGCGATTGATTCAAAAAGATGGGAACCTCGGTCGTCGAGAAGCTTCCGACGTCCTTAGGCACTCCAGAGTGTATGGACTCTTGATGTTTCCTGCCTCTCTGATTAGTGAGTCGCCCATGAAATGCTCATACATCCATGATCCAAAAAGAATACTGATTGCAATTTATACCCATACAGGCCTCTCTGGTCCCCATCTGCGCGCCCGACCTGGGCCAACTATGCACCCCGCCCAACTTCGACTGTCTACCTCCAGCTCGTCCGAAGCTCAGGGCGATCCTTCTGTTCCTGCTCTTGGTCCTCTTCCTCAGCCTGTAAACGAGCATCGATCACAACTCGCGCGTCCCGTAGCGCTGGAGGACGCTCCCCCTCGCCAATCGCATCCTCTCCTACCTCAAGCTCTGCCTCAGCATCCTCTTCTCCCTCAAGCTCTCCCTCCAGCAGCGGCGCCGAATCGCATCGTCTTTCCCCTACAGATCTCCCTCCAGCAGCGGCAGACGATCATCCTCAACTTCCAATCGGCCCCCATTGGTGCTACCTCAAGCTCTCCCCCAGCCGGCGGACGATCATCCTCAACTTCCTGCCGGTCTGCTGGGCTTAGACCACGAACCTCTTCGCGAATCGCTCCCACTCCTCCCTCCAGCGTCAGAAAATCGTCCTCAAGCTCCGGCCGACGCTCCTCTTCGCGAATCACCTCCACCCCTCACTCGAGCGTCTCACAATCATCCTCAAGCTCCGGACGCTCCACTGGGGGTAGACAACGCCCCCTTCGCGAATCGCTTCCTCCCATCCCTCGAGCGTCAGACAACCATCCTCCAGCTCCGGAAGGTCCACTTCCACTTCGTGCATCGCTTCCACCCCTCCCTCATGCGTCTCAAAATCCTCCTCAAGTTCCGGACGGTCCACAAGGGGCACACAACGCTCCTCTTCGCGAATCCTTGCCTGGGAAGGGCAAACAGCGGGCTGCAGCTGCTCCGGACAAACAAGAGTGGACTGTACCAGTCGAATGGAGAGCGACAGGACGGTATCCGGTCAAAGAGGGTTCTCGAACGTTGGGTCAGGGGGGGTTTGGCATCGTCATGCATTGCGTTGATCTTTTGCTTCCCTCTAAAGAAGTTGCAAAGAAGAGGCAGATGTTGGAGGTGGGTTGTCCTGTTCCCAACAAGTACATCCTACGGGAAATCGCAGCTCTGCGACGCTGTCAAGGTCACGTCAACGTCATCGACATCAAAGATGTCATCTATAATGCGGACGCGCCCAGTCCCTACGTCGACATCATCCTCCCTCTGGCGGCTGCATCTCTTGACCGGGTTATTCGACATGAAAAGGGCGGGGTGGATGTTATTACGGCCAAGACATTTGTGCAGCAAGTTTTGAAGGGGCTGTGCTGGATTCACCATCGCGGATGGCTGCATCTCGACTTAAAGCCGGCAAACGTGCTGATATTCCGCGACTTCACCTGTCGCATCACGGACTTTGGATTGGCGAAGAAGAAGAATCCGGCTCTGAAGCTGAGTTCGCCGTGTGGGACTATCGGATATCGGCCCCCTGAGGAACTCTTCAACACTCATTACGCGGACGAGTCTATGGACGTCTGGCCGGTGGGAACTATCTACGCCGAACTACGGAAGGGCGGTGCCATATTCGACACATCGTCCAACGTCGCCTGCTTCAAAAGCATGATCGAGGTGACCGGCGTTGAGTTCAAGAGTGTCTTCGAGTTCCCGGCTCCAGGTTCAGGCATCGAAGGCGGACGCACTTTCCTCCTTCGCCCTCCGAATCCGGCACGACTCTCTCACCTGAATCCGGAAGAGCTTACCTTCATCATGAGCATCTTCACACTCGAGCCTAGGTACCGTCCATCTGCGCGTGGGGTCTTCAAGCACAGATTCTGGGATCGATATCCTAAGCCTGACAAAAGCCTGTTGACCCTTTCATTACCCTGATTCACGCGGGAGAAGCGACGGTTTTCTGGACGAAGGCATCCGTCCGGCGATGTTGAGGGGGAGGCAAGGAGCTACCGATGGCGCGCGGAGTCCCAGGGTTAGGCAACCGGTAATCGTAAGAAAGCTGATCTTTTCTCGCAGTGAGGACGGACATATCACATTCTCCGTGATGTGATCATGTGATCCCGGATGGCTCTATACTATACTACTACTACTGAAGTCCTATAGTAGCACTATAGGATGTCAGAAAGGAAGTATAGTATAGTATAGTAGTAGTGTCTGTATACTATACCCATACTATACTATACTATACTACTCGGCAGAAAGCAGTACTTCGACTTGAGAAATATTACCATTATAGGAGTAGTATAGTACTACTATAGGATGTAGCCGAAATCCCTACTATAGTACTCCTATACTACTGAGTAGGACATACTATACTCCTACTATAGTAGGTAATGCAGGTAGTATAGTAGTACTATACTACAGCATACTACTACTATAGTATGCTGGGCATTGGAAGATGAATAGTATGGAGTATAGTATAACTTTGGACAGGATCAATACTACTCCTATAGTAGTAGTATGGTAGTAGTATAGCAGTAGTATACTAGTAGTATAGTAGACATATAGTAGTAGTATTTTCGTCCTCGGTTCGTTGACGATAGGCTTACTATAGTCCTTCAATACTACCTTTTTTTGAAAAAGTAGTATAGTATAGTATAGTAGTAGTATAGTATACTATAGTAGTAGTATACTAGTAGTATTTGATCTCACAAATGTAGTATACTAGTAGTATAGGATGACGCGAAAGTAGTATAGTATAGTATACTTCTCCTATAGCCCGTCTATACTACCCAATATTACCATGCAGGTATATTTGGTTTTTGTCGTTCCATTTCATCAAACAGACCTCTCTGATGGCTTGCATCTGCTCTGTGACATGGTAGAATCAGCAGAGAGTTGTTTCATTGATGGTAAACGAGCGAAACAGCAGCATGGCATGGAATGATGTTGATGGAGACAGCAAACTGGACGGCCGTAGTCTTTGAGCTTAGGCCGGCATGATGCGTCGCTGTTGTTGACGTTTCTTCTTCTTGTTCGCAACCGTCGCATCCATCCTCTTGAGGATAGGGATTCCCGTAGCTCGCGCAGATTCATCCAAGCCGACAAGTCTATCAATTCCCTGGGCCATCCAGCCGTGGGAAGTGACAAGTAATCCCAGTGTGTCTCCGCTGACACGGCCTCGTCGCTGGGAAATCATCCATCCGGCCGTGGAGAAAACGCGCTCAACATCGGCCGTGCTTCCCGGCGCCGATAGAACGATACGGGCGAGCTTGGCAATGGTCGGAAATTCCGACTCATTCACTTTCCACCACTGTTCCGGACTTTTGTCCGTGGTCCTCCAGGCCAGGACATTTCTCATGTACCGGCCAACTTCCTCTTCTTCGGGATCCCCAGACGAAGGAGAAGTTATGAAGGACCTCTCCTGTACTCGCGCCATGTTCCTGTTGAGCTGCTTTCAGGGGAGAGGCATCGCTGATGGATACCGTTGACGACGCAGGAATGTGTTGTTCGTGTCGAGAGGGCTTGAGCTCCTTTACCGCTCCGTGCAGGATCGCTTTGGCCTCACTGACGTAGCCTGGATAGTCGGCCTCGAATAGATCGATGCGATGTTGCGGGTGCAGCAGTGCCGCGAGCATCGCGCGCGGTTGTTGATGGCGATGGTCCGGTACTTGCCCAGCTTGATCTTCTCGCTCGTATCGCTGCCGCGATTTGATGTGGAGCATCTTCAGGACGAAGGTCTCTGGCTGTGGCAGACATCGCATCGAGATCAGCTCCCTCCTTGTCGCCGACCTGTCGCAAGGTGCGATCGAGGCTGGTAACCATCAGGACATGGTATTCGAGGACGTCGCACAACGTCGGCTTCGTCTCTTGTATCTTCATAGAGATCCGCTCGGCCAACTGGAGGAACTTGACCAGCCATTCCACGTGCTTCCAATCGTCGTCGCTGAGGCTGAAGGCCTTGTATTGGTTTTGGGGTCTTTTTCTTGCGCGATAGACAGATCAATCGCCTCCTTAACACGCAAAGCCGACCGTAGCGTAGCGACTTGGGAATTCCAGCGAGTGTCGTTTGGTTTGGTAGGAATGGCAGCATTCATCTTCTTTGGATCATCGAAGTACTCCTTCCTCACGACCGCCCTGAACGCAGCCATACGCTCTGCACTCCGATGAAGGGCCACAACGAAGCCTTCAACCCGCTTTACCGCCGACCAAACTCCACCCGTACCGGCCTCGACGTCGATGTTTTCCTGAGGCGGTCCGTCTCCGAGTCGATTCATTATAGCGGCCCTCTCCTCAGCACTGAGGAATACAAGATCATCGTCGTCGTCATCTTCTCCACGTTCGTCCAGA